>PVHP010019129.1:0-32229 GCA_004024765.1 Zapus hudsonius
GAAAACACAAAGCATATATAAAAGTGAGCAGACTAGTATTATGAACCCCAATATGCCATTCCATCCTTGAACAATTATTAACTCACAGCTCCATTTAATCTAAACTTACCACCTACTCACCTCTCCACTATGGGTTCTTAAGAAGGAAGTTCCAGATATCAGATTTCATCAGTAAATACTTCAGCATAGCATTAAATGTTAAGCAGTTGGCAATTCTGAACTGCTTTGCTTCCCCACCCCCCAAATTGGCTATTTTCCTCACAATCCATTCCTACAAGAGCTTGCTTGGTGGTTCTTGAGGGGTGGAGGGAGGAATGAAGGCCAGGAAGCAGTGTTCTGTATGGGTGGGAGTCCCACACTTAGAATTCTGAGCCCCTCTAGTTCACATAGAGAAAGCTACTGAGCATGTGCAGTAAGGCTCCAGCAAGACTGGGCAGGAGAGTGGGAACCCCTGAACAGCTATAGGAAGGTGGGGGGGAAGGGCACTGGACTTCCATCAAAGATTGACTTAGAATAATATCAAATGAAAGTGGATCCCAGAAGCTCCTACGTAGGAAGGGTCTGGCAGGGTCCAGCCATTGGGGCAGAAGGTAACTGAGCTACATAATCATTTGAACTTCAGAAAAATTCTTTCTTTTTTTTGATATTTTCATTGTCCAAAATTAGATACATCATATTAGTAAATATTACATTGATATCCCTGATTCCCCCCTACACACTTTTTTCGGCTTGCTAATTCTAGGCCCATTTCTAATGAAGGTGTCATGGTTTCAGTGTGTCCCCCAAAGTCCATGTGTTGCAAACTTTATCTCCGATGAAGCAGTGCTGGGAGGCAGGTGTTTAAGTCAGGAGGCTGGTTCTGCCCTCATCAATGGATTATCATGGGGGAGGTTAGTTATTGTGAGACTGGGACATTATTAAAGCAACACTGGAAGTTCTTGCTCTCGACAGCTCGCTTGCCCATCTGCTTTGTAGCACAAAGGCCCTGGCCAGACGGTGACACCTTCAATATCCTAGCCTCTAGAACTATGGGAAATAAACGTCTCTAGAAGTTAGTCTGAGACATTCTTTTATGGTAACATCAAAGAACCTAAGGCAGAGAGTACCAACCTACATTTTACATTATTCCAAAGAGCATCAAGACAATGCAACCCTTTGCACCTGCTGAGAACAACACCACCTGTTTCGAGGAAAGTTAACAGTCCATGGCTGAACTCCTTCCTGTTGGTGTTTTCCAGAACAAAGCCTTCTCCGGAACGCAGGGGTTAACCTTGCTACTCTGTCTGCTGTCCCTACCTGGTAATCCTCCAATGCCCCGCCTTTTACCAAGGACCTGTTGTCAGTTTTCAGTAAATATCCTTTACATTTTTAAACATGTCATTCCGTTCCCAAATTCAAATTCCATAATCTATCTCTTCTTTCGACCCCCGGTGTTTTTCTGACACCCATGAAGAATTTTCCTTTCAAAGACCTGTCTTCTTATTTCTCCCTGAAAGATCCCCTTGACACCTGCCTCCCAGGTAAGACAACACCCCTTAGAGCTCATAATCGTGCCAATGGAGTTTGATCGTGATAAAATCTTTGCTCACTCAACACTATGATGAGCTGTCTTCTGCCCTGGGAACTGATCCCATAATGCCACAGTAGTCTCTGGAAGGCAGGGGCCCCAAAACACAAAGGGATAATCCTCCGTACAGTCTGCTTCTCAGACGTGAGTTGCAGCAGGCACCGGGAAGGCCTGTTGGGACAGAGGCTGACGGACCCCACCCTGGAGTCACAGACTCAGCGGTGGCTGGGGGGGGGGGGCTGAGAATGTGTGTTCATGTGCAAAGATGACAATGATTTGCTTTTTGGCTTCTGGAGAACTGCAACCACATGGAGAAATTCTTCCTTGAATCTTGGCAGCACTTGAGAAATTTGAACTTTTTAACTTACTATGATGCCCATTAATTTTTGTGTGTGTGGTGTGTGATATTGGGAATTTTACACTAGGGTCTTGTCCAGCTAGGCAAGCACTCTGTTGCTGAGTTATGTCCCCAATCCTGAACATTTTGTTTTTCACACTAACTTTTAAATTTATTTTTCCATTTTTAACATTTTCATGTGCGTTTGCTTAGATCTTATCCTACCCAGTTAGCATCTCTGCCTCCTCTGCCTCCTCTCATTAACACCTCTTTCCTTTAGTTCCCTTCTCTCTTTCATTCCCTTTGTTTCACCCATTGAGTTAAAGTAGGCTTGCTCGCAGGATCATGAGCAGAAGGTTAGTTACTGTGGACTAGGCAACTTACCAGTGCCTCCACCCCTGAAGAACCTGGCTCCCTTCACCCAGCATCCACTAGTTTCCATTAGCTACTCTGGGGGTTCTGGGATCTCAAATATCCTTCCCCCATTGATGGTGAAGTGTTAACAGGCTAATGCTTTTGCTGGAAACCACAGCTCGTATGAATTCATGAGTGTAACAACCCTGTGTTATCCAGAAGACTGCATTGTTCAGCCCCCCTCCTCCTCCTGCTCTTACCAACACACACACACACACACACACACACACACACACACAGGTTTGATATCCTGTTTGAGCGTACACTATTATCACTTATTCTCGGCCACTTGACCAACTATGCATACCTGTGTCAACCACTGCCCATGGGAGTAAGAAACACTGTGATCAAGGCTTCAAGGGGTACCAACCCTATAGGAATAAAAATAGTTAGAAGGCAGTTTGACATGCTGTCCATTTAATATATCAACAGCAGTAGGTTCCCCACTAGGACCAGTAGGCATGGGTTCCCACCTGTGGCCAAAGGCCAGTAGCAAGCAGTTGGTTACTCCCAGAGCACCCCTGCTCTACTGCAGCAGTGGGCACATCTTACCTGGCAGGTCAGGTGTGCAGACTGTTGGTGTGTCTGCTTTCCAACAGCTTGCACAGCACCTTCTGGTTGGGAGAAAGCCAGCAGGGAGGAAGCTTCCAGCTCAGTTCTAGCTCAGTTGCCTTACGTCTTGCGGTGGAAGCATGTTGGTGTCTTTCTTCAGCAATAGAGACACACCATCTAGTTTTGCTGGGTCCCAAGAGTGATGGCAAAAGCTTGTGCTGTCTTAAGGGCCTCCATAGCCTCCCCGACCAATAACTCACTGGAAGGTTATTTCCTCCCTGGCACTGGAATTTTCTATTAATAAGCTATGGCTTCTGGCATCAGCTTTATCCCCTCATATAAGGGACCTTCTTCATTCTAAATTCTAAAACATTCTTACATGTTTTTGGTTTCTTTTCTTTTCTTTTTTTTTTTTTTTTTTTTTTGAGGTAGGGTCTCAGTAGCACCAGGCTGGGCCCCAAACTCATGATGATCCTCCTCCATCAGCCTCCTGAGAGCTGGGATTAAAGGCATGCACTATCACACCGATGACTTTTTTTTTCTAAATTATATTGTAATTGACTTACCAAGTGGTAGGTTCCCATATGGCTTTTCCTTTCCACAAATGTTTGTTTAGTTTTGATTCATCCTCCCATCTCTCCCTCCCAACCACCCTGCCACCCCATCCCTAATTCAACCTTTTTCCCTCCCACTGTTCCCTACCCCCTCTCTACTTTCATGCCCCGTCCACAAGACCTCCCCTCAAAGACCACTTCTAGGTTCTTGGCCAGTTCAGACACTAACCTAGAAGCTGGAAATTAGAACTTACATAAGAGAGAGAATATGTGGTGCTTATGTTTCTGAGACTGTTACCTCACTCAGAATGACCTTTTCCAGTTCCATCCATTTTCCTACAGATTTCATTTTTCTTCACAGCTAAATAAAACTCCATTGTGTATATACGCACCATATCTTTATAACCCATTTATCAGTGGATGGGCATCTAAGCTGATTCCAGTTCCTAGCTACTGTGAATAGAGCAGCAATAAATATGGCTGAGTAAGTATGTCTAAAGTAGAGTGTGCAGCCTTTAGGGTATATGCCCAGGATTGGGATGGCTGAGTCATAAAGGAGTTCTATTTTTAGCTTCTGGAGAAAGAGCTCCACACTGATTTCCATAGTGGCTGTACCAGGTTGCATTCCCACTCCCTGTGAACAAGAGTCTCTCTTTCTCCATGCCTCCACCAGCATTTTTCCTTTTGTTCTTTTTTCTTTTGATGATAGCCATTCTGACCAAAGTGAGATGGAATCTCTCTCAAAGTAATTTTAATTTGCATTTCCAGGAGGATGTTTTTAAAAAATAGTTATTAGCCATTTGTATTTCTTCCTTTGCGAACTCTCTGTTGAGGTTTCATGGCCTATTATTTTTTAATTTTAAAGGCATTTTTTTGGTTTTTTTGAGGTAGGGTATCGCTCTAGCCCAGGCTGACCTGGAATTCACTCTGTAGTCTCAGGGTGGCCTTGAACTCATGGTGATCCTCCTACCTCTGCCTCCTGAGTGCTGGAATTAAAGGCGTGTGCCACCACTCCCGGCTTCATGGCCTATTTTTAAATTGGCTTATTTGATGCTTTCTCTTGAGTTCTGTACATATTCTAGATATTAACCCTCTGTCAGATGTGTAGCTAACAAGGATTTTCTCCCATTCTACAGGCTGTCTCTTCACTCAGCTGACCAGTATTGTGTTGCACGATACCTTTGTAATGTCATATGGCCCCATTTGTCAATTGTTGATCCTGTTTCCTGAGTGGCTGGAGTCCTGTCCAGAAGATCCTTCCCTAGGCTTGTACCTCACAGTGTGATCCTTACTTTTTCCTTTAGCAATTGCAGAGTTTGGGGTCTTACACTGAAGTCTCATCCATTTGAAGTTGATTTTTGTACAAGTGAGAGATAAGGATCTAGCTTCCTTCTTTGCATGTGATATCCAGTTTTCCCAGCACCATTTGTTGAAGAGGCTGTCTTTTCTCCAATGAGTATTTTGACATATCTGTCAAAATTCAGGTGGTTGTCACTGCACGGACTGATATCTGGATCCTCTTTCCTAGTCCATTGATCTATGTGTGTCTTTTTGAGCCTTTTACCTAAGGAAGTGTCTGTCTTTCATGGTGAGGTAAAGTTCTTGGACACAACAAAGAGAGGAAGGAGCTCTACTTCCTAATCCAGCCTGTTAGTCTGTGTCTTTTGATTGGGAAATTGAGCCCATTAATATGCAGGGTTATTATTGACAGATGTGCATTGATTCCTGGCATTCTTTGGTGTTTAGTGTTTTCTAAATCCTCAATTTCTTAACAATTACCCTAACATCCTAACATCATTTTTTTCCCTTACAGCCCCCTGGATATGTTCATCTTTCTCTTCCCTCTGAAGTATTCCTTCCAGTATCCTTTGTCGAGCTGGCTTTGTGCTCATAAGTTCCTTTAGCCACTTTCACCATGGAAAATTTTTCTTTCTCCTTCAATTGTGACTGATTGTTTTGCCAGATATACGAGTCTAGCTTGGCAGTTGTGTTCTTTCAGGAATTAAAATTCATCATTCCAGGTCTTTCTAGCTTTTCACGTTTCCACTGAAAAGTCATCTGTTATCCCGATGGGCTTGCTTTTATAGATGACCTGGAGTTTGTCTCTCGCAGCTTTTAATATTCTTTCTTTGGTCTGCATAGTTCGTGTTTTAACCACGGTGTGATGTGGGGAGTTTCTTTTCTGGTCCTGTCTTTTGGAAGGTCTATATGTCTCTTGTATTTGTATCGACCTCTCTTTCCCTAGACAACATCTCTGCAGGTCTGACATCTTTTGTGGTGGATGGGTGGAAGACTGTATTCTTTCCTTGTGGTTTTCTGGGCTTATCCTTCAGTTTCTCTCTTTGACAAAATAAGAATCTTACTTTAATTTCCCCCATTCTGGCTCCACTGAGTCTCTTTCTAGTCTGCCATCTTCCCCAGAAATCTACCCATTTTTATTTAAAACAAAAATCTCAGCACAGTCCCAGAAGGTAAGCAGGTGCTAGACTTATGGGGAGAAACCTGTTGAAATTTTAATTATTTCTAACATCAGCTCCATGACGATGAGCGAAATGCATAAACTCTCAAAGACTGATAGAAAAGCTGTGAGCTCACAGGTCGGTAACACCCATGTTTGGGTAAATCCCATGTGAACTGCAAAGTACTGCACATGCACATAATTTTGGAAAAGACATAGCCTGGGCTAGTGTCCGAAAGATGTCTTTAGTATTGGGAGAAGCCAGCAGGAAAGGGTGCTTGTCAATTAACATACACAAGTGTTGGATGGAGTAGGCTATGGGAACACAAGTTGCTTTCACTGAACTCAAGTTTTTCAATAGTTAAGTGGGGAGATGAGACGCAGAGGAATGAGGCCAGAAATAAACGTCATCTTTAAGAATTGAAGAAAAATGGGATAATTCATAAAACTCTTGGAAAAGAAGCTGAAAACCACAGGAAGCTTTCAATCCAAGGAAAAGTCCAAACGTGTCATGGGCCTTGGGTTTCAGCAGAGGATTTGAGCAGCCACAGGCTAGAGATATTTAAGGTGAAAAGACATTGTTTCAGTACCTACAGACTTTTTCCTCCTCATCAATGCAGCGAAGTGCTAGCATGCCATTTGCATTGGATCCGGCATAATAAATAACCTCAAGACGATTGAATGTAGCAGAGATGAGAGGAGGTGTGTAGATTATTCACAAATTCAGTTCCATTTATGGGAAGGACTTGACCATCTGTAAATTTTGGTTATTCAAGGGTCCTGGAGCCAATTCTCCATAAATATTAAGGAACTCTTTGGTAGGTAACAGGTAGCTTATTAATAAGGGTCTGATCAACGACTCAATGTGCCCACAAAAGAACTAATTCTGCATGTGGGGGTATACAAGAATGGGGGGTATAATTGAAGCAGGAAGATCTAGATCCCTGAACTGGGTTCCCTACCTTTCCAATGCCAGCCTTCACCTTCCACGAGCTTAGCCTTAAATACGTGCCTGGCTTTTGAAGCGTCTGAAAGGACACAGTTCCTTCTAATCTTCCTGAGCAGGGCTCTAGTTTTATTTAGGGTTTTTCTTCTTGTTCAATGTGATCCCTCATTTTTTTCCTCTACCATTTCTCATTTAAGAGGCTTTTCTGCCACCCTAGTTACTTTCCTATGAAAACAACTGGTTCTCCCATAAAGGGAAAGCACTTGGCATTGCTAAAGGCACTTGGATAATTTAAACACACTCTTGACGAGAGGTTGAGAACTTAATTCCCCACCCTGCCTCTTTCCTCCGTGCTAACTTGATTCCCAGTGCTTGAGAGAAGTCAAGGTCTCAAGGTCTACGTGAGTTCTCACCTGTCTACGAGTCATTTATGTCCTGGCGTCTTGGCAGTGTCTAAGTCTTTCATCTCCTTCTGACTTGGGCTCGCCCTGATTTATAGTTGAATTGCCTATGTAGTCTTGTTTACCTATGAAGAATTTTTTTTAGAGAGCAGTCTTGTAATTTACACCCTCTTTTTTTTCTGTCCATTAAAGTATGCCCCATGGTTTTTCTAGCATTTTCTGAGCTTTTCTTGCCTCCTCTGCTCCACAATGACAGTTAACCCCTGGGAACTCATTACACTGGGGTTTTCTCACTTTAATTGCATTTTCCCATGCCTGAAAGGTTAGCCTATCTCTGACTGATGTGTGTATACCTCCAGGATTATTTGTAGCTTCAAGATGTCCCTGTAAATCTCGTTAGCAGCAACAGACTAGACGCGTACTTCTAATAAACCCCAGCTCCTCCTAACCAAAGGGCCAGGGCTTTTCTCTGCCTAAGGCCAAGTTCAAAAATGCCATCACCTACCGTGGGTACATCTGTGCACTTAAGAGTACAATGCCTTTAGACACCTGATTGCTATTGTTCTCAAAATGAAGTCCCCAAGTCTTAAAAAGACTTCCCAGTCTGTGTCTCTCTCACAGCAATCCAAGGCAAAATAAGAGCTGCTTGAGTCTTCACTCAGTGTGGAAACAGGTTTCCCTTTGCTTTACAACAGTGGAAGGTTTGTCTGCGCTTGACCGATGACAGCAGCTGCTTTGATCTGAGAAGGTTTTTCTCCAACGCTGCCCGTCTGGTGTTAGAAGCACGCAAGAATCATTTGGGAAACAAATTTTATTGACTGTGACTCATGAAAAAGAATGTCATATGCTGGCATTGCGTCACTGAGCAGGGAGTCTTTGCCATGTAGGGCTCTTGGCTCAGACGTGGTGCAGGAAGGAAAAATGGACATCATGGGAATCAGGAGCAGACAAGTGTCCATGGACATGTGGTGCCCTCTGGCATGCTCCCATCCCCTGATGCGCTGCTGGAGGAGAAAGGCTGGCTCTGAGCTCTTCAGACTGAGAGACCATGCCAGGTGGTGCTGCTTCTCCCCAGCAACAATGGAAACCATTTTCATTGTTCTCTCCTATTAAAGGCTTCCAAAGTTTGGGGGTCTTAAAAATATTTTTATTATTTGCAAGCAGAGACAACCAGAGAGAGAAAGGGAAAAAGTAGAGCAAGAGAGAAACTGAGCATGGGCACACCAGTACCTCAGCTGCTTGCAAATGAACTCCAGATGCATGCCCCACTTTGTGCATCTGGCTTTATGTGGGAACTGGGGAATCAAACCTGGGTTGTTTGACTTTACAGGCAAGTGCCTTGACCACTGAGCAATCTCTCTAGCCCAAAGCTTTGTGGGGTTTTTGTTTTGTTTTGATTTTTGGTTTTGCTTTTTTTGACATAGGGTCTTAATCTAGACCAGGCTGATCTGGAATTCACTCTGTAGTCCCAGGCTGGCTTTGAAATATATATATATATATATATATATATATATATATATATATATATATATATATATATATTTGCAAGGAGAGACAGAGAAGAGAGGGAGGGAGAGAGAGAGAGAGAGAGAGAGAGAGAGAATGGGTACCCCAGGGCCTCTAGCTACTGCAACTGAACTCCAGATGCATGAGCCACCTTGTGCATCTGGCTTTACATGGGCACTGGGGAATTGAACCCAGGTCATTGGGCTCTACGAAGCACATTAACTGCTGAGCCATCTCCCTGGTCCAGAAATTTAAAAAATAAATTATCACCCATTTCTGTCCCATCTTCTGCAGTCTTCTGGAACTGAGCCCTGGAGTGGGATAATGTATATATTCCGTATATTCCAGGGAGGGCTGAGCACTCATACTATATTTGCTGAATGATGGTGTTTCAAGAGGTCCTTCAGAGTTGCCCTTCTTCATGAAGGGAGTAAGAAAAGAAGAAAAGTGATGTTTCATTGGCTTGCACATCGGTGTTCCAGTCTTTACGGCCTGACTGCACCAGAGAGAAAGCAGTGCACATGTGAATAAGCCAATTTATTTTTTATTATCCATAATGAGTTCTATTATTTAATGGGCAAACAATGAGTTGTTATCCCCAGTTCCCCAGTGACCCTCTTCCCCATCCCCAATCAGCTGGATATCCTCCTCCGTGGGTCGTCTGGATCAGTCCTTGTGGCAGGGGACCATGGATAGCCTAGTATTCAGCTGGGTTCTCCTGACCCAAGTGTGTTGTTACTGAGGGGTGCCATGCCTCTGGATAGTCTTCCCCCACCACGGCTCTCACAATCTTTCCACCCCCTCTTCCGCTCAGTTCCCTGAGTCGTGGTGGGTGGAATAAGACTATTTAATAAGATAGTTTCTATTTTTTTTTTTTGAGGTAGGGTCTCGCTCTAGCCCAGGCTGACCTGGAATTCACTCTGTAGTCCCAGGCTGGCCTTGAACTCACAGTGATCCTCCTACCTCTGCCTTCCGAGTGCTGGGATTAAAGGCATGTGCCACCACACCTGATAACAAGATACTTTTTAGTGCCATAAATGTTTCATACCCTTAGAATAGAATAATTCAATGGCATTTTTAAAAGCCTGCCATCTTGTACCTTTGAAACAATTTGAATATGGAATAGTTAAAAAGCCTTGTGATTTTTTTTTAACAGCAAAAACAAAGAACTGGAAAACCAAAAGAAATCAACAGCTTTCTGCTTGTTTTATAAAGAGCTCATTTCATGGACTTCCCCTACAATGGCTTTTGCTAATAGGCAACACTGAGGAGCCTCCTCCTCTACCCCTTGTTTACCCTTCTTGGAAGCACCCAGGACCTAAAGCTGAGATTTTTCCTAAGAAAGTAGACAGTGCCCCTTACTAGAGGGGAAGTCTCCACACCCACAATCCACAGGGCCTTCCATCTGGGAGATGATCTGAAAGAATAATAAAGCAAGGAGATAGCTAAGATATTGCCTTTGGCCAAGGTAAATATGATTCACTGTCTTTCTAAAACCAAGGACAAGCTGGAGAGATAAGGCTGGGTGATAAAGTTTATGGCCAAAAGAGCAACTGATACTCCAAATGACTGACAGCAGAAGCCAGGAGAAGGAGTGTGCATTTGTTCCCTGCTGAGCAAAAATGAATACTCCCCAAGGCCAGCAGAGTAGAAGGGGGGCATACATTAAAGTAAAGCAAAAGGGGGTGCAGTGGAGAGCCAGTTGGCAGATGGCTCCACACTTGAGGAGAGGCAGGGAGGAGCATCTGCAGGTGGATCTGCAGGCGGGTATTGGGCCGGGAGGGTTTCCAAGGGCTCCATGGAGGTTTGCACTCCCCTGAGAATACTACCTAGGCTCTGACTCTTGGCTTCCCTCCCTGGTAACACTTCAACGGAAAGAAAAACACACAGCAAGGTGAAGTTCTGGGGATGAACTGATCAAATGCTGGTGGAGTGAAATGGAGATTTTATCAAAGTGCTAATTCAGGGGAGAATCCAAGGCTTTAAAATTTGATTTACTGGGGCTGGAGAGATGGCTCAGCAGTTAAGGCACTTGCTTGCAATGCCTGATGGTCTGGGTTCAATTCCCCAGTACCCAGTAAAACCAGATGCACAAAGTGGTGCACGCATCTGGAGTTTGTGTGCAGTGGCTAGAGGCCGTGGTGTGCGCCCATTCTCTCTGTGTTTACAAAATTTGATTTACTTTTTCCTACATATCTATTGCATTTTCATATGTACCCCACATTCCCTTTCCTTGTGCCCCTAAACCCCACTGTACCCTTTCTTCTTTTCATCTCTTCGCCAGTGGCTAATACAAGGAAAGACAGTGACTTCCCTTTTCTGGCAACCCTTAGCTGTCATTAGCTCATTGGAAGGGAGTCTCCCAAGCCCTCCCCATCTGTGACACAGTGTTGACCACCTCCACTGAGTACAAGTCTTGTGCAGGTCCCCGAAACTGCTGTGAGCTCATGAATGCAGTTTGTCATGTTTAGAAATACAGCACTTTTATTCTCCAGCTCTCCAATGCTTTCTTCCCCATCTTCTGAGGTCCTCCTTGAGCCCTGGAGGAAATGATATATACATTCCATGTAGGGACACACACTCATCAGACACTTATTTTCAGTCCTTGACTGCTTCCCAGAGCTTGAAGAAAAAGTTTTCCTGACCGGGGCTGATAGCAGAACTGATTTGTGGGTATAAAGATGAATAGTTAAGAGGTAGTCTGAAAACATGTTTTTCAATACAACAATAGTTGATTTTTCCCATAGGGTTTATAGTTTCCCCAGTCATGAGGTTTTGGCCTGGTTTTTAGTATCAAGCATGAAGCCTACGGAGTGGGCCTCGGACAGATCCAATCAGAGAGCAGATAGTTGGTTACCCCCATAACAATCATACCACTATTGCACCAGAGGGTACATCTTGCGGAATTCACTGTTGGATGATACGGTTGATGACTTTTCTCATCAGGAGTCTGCATGACACCCTCTGGCACTGTGAGAATCAGCCAGCAGGAAGGACGCTTCAACCTCAGCTCTGACTGGATCTCACTACATCCTTCAGCCAACAAGTGTGTTGTCTTCAGCAATGAGGTCTAATCCAAACTTATTTTTCTAAAGAGGCGAGGTCACATTATACCACTCAGGCTGATCTCAAGGCCATGGGATCCTCCTACCTCAGCCTCCTAAGTAGCTGGGAATACTGGCTCTTCCCAAGATTTTTTTTTTCATTTTTTGACAACTTAATAAATGCATATATTGTAGTTTGATTATATTCACACCTACTACCTGCCCTTATTTTCTATATTCAAGCTAATTCCCTTTTTCTAGTCCTCTTTCTAGTTTTATCTCTCTCACTCTGTATGTGTGTTCCACCAACTGTAATTAAGGTGCCTAGGCCACTTACGAGTGGCTATACCACTGAAGAACATGGCTCCTTCTTCCACCAGCAACCTAGAGCCTCATGACCCCTTCCCCACCCATGATGGAATATTGACTCAACCTTGTGCAGGCACCCACAGCTGTGAGCTCATGAGTGTAAGGACCATGTCATGTCCTGCCCCAAAAAGTGTTCAGTATTGCCCAGCACTCCTCCCCATCCTCTGGCTCTTATAGTCTCTCTACCCCCACTTCTGCAATGTTTCCTGAGCCTTAGAGAGGGAGATATAAATGTCCTGTTCATGGACATCTCTTCCTGAACCTCTATCTAGTGTGGTAGAGGCCAAGCACAGAACCAAAGTATGGGTATGAACTTAACTATTTACAGGGCCCCAAAGTGAAGACAGTAGATTAGTGGTTGTTGAGGACTGGAGAGCAGGGAGTGGAGGGAGAGTCAGCACACAAAGGGTTCCAGGGGTTCTGTGTTCTTTAAGAGGAAGGCAAAGCCCTATTGACCATAGTGTTGGCTATACCTTATCTATGAGTGTGTTGGATTGTACTTTAAATGGATGAATTGCATGGGATGTGGATTATATATCCCAAAACCTGGGTGGGTGGGTGGGGTTGCTTAGCTTTAGCCTCCAGCCACTAGAGAAGGGTCTACATAGTGTGAGAATAAATAAGTCTTAACCCAGCAGCCTCATGGAACTGTGAGGGAAAGACCCTCAAAGGGAGAGACAGCATGAAAGGCTAAGGAAATGACTCCAGGGACACTCCCACTCACTACACTCAGGGCTTCATTTCCTCTAAGGCAACTGTCTCTCCCCCTCCAGATTATCACTGCCCAGTCCTGTCCTTTTGCCTTGTTGGCGCTCACAAAGTGGCATGCCAATGTGTCACTGCTTGGACATCTGGTGGTGGTTCATCTCAATTGTCAACTTGGCTGGATCTAGAACTCCCTCAGAGACAAATCTCTAAGTACGTCTGTGGAGGACTTTCTAGATTCACTTAATCACACCCTAACTGTGAGCAGGACCACTCTGTGAGCTGGGGACAGACACTGACTGCTCTCTGGTTCCTGACCACAGACACACCGTGACCAGCTGTCTCCTCCTCCCGCCACCGTGCCTTTCCCTGCCATGATGGCTGCACTGTAGAACCAAAGTAAACCTTTCCTTCATCAAATTTCTTGTGTCAGGCATTTTGTTGCAGCAACAGGAAGGAACATTAGCCTTCCTGGTGATTGCAGGAAGAGTTAACAAGCCAGGGACTCTGGCCTACTGGGGGAAAGTGTTTCTCAGAGCGGACTAGACCCTGAGAACTGGAAGGGGGGTGTTATTGCTTTACATATTTAGCACGTTATTGACAGGAACCTCTACTTCTCACGTGTCCCCCAGATTTCTCACATAGTGCCAGCATTCTTGGAAACTTAACATATACATGCTGCTGCTCTTAATTGTGCTGAATTCCAAAGATGGAGCTTAAAAGCTGGGCCGCTTGTTATGAGTGAGCACTCCAGCTCCAAATGTAATAACTAGAATATAAATTGCAGAAAAGGAAAAAGTATTTATCACATACCAAAGTTCCTTTGAGCGATGATGACTGTGTCAAGTTGACTGGTTATTATTCATTTTATCAAGCTGGTTAAGAAACAGTGACTTGGTAGATGTCTATAACTATTCAATCTTCTACTTAAAATAATGCTCTGTATGACACTGTGTAAACACAAGGACTTTCCCTCGTGAGCCCAATAACCTTAGCAACAGCTCTCTTTGCAAACATGTCAAGAAAGATATGTTGCTTTGAGTTACAGACACTGGAAAATCAACAGATCAAAACACCCAGAAGAGCTGGGTAGAAAGAGGGTTGAAGTTCGTGGCTCTGCTGTCCCTGGGAGCTGAGAGGTGACAGGACAGACAGCCCTGCTGGTCTGATCACCATGGGCCACATGTGCCACACGTGGTCCCCAATGTGCTGAGGAAGAGAGAGCGCAAAGGAATTCGGCTCCAAGTTATAAATAGAACTCACAGAACCATAGTGAATTTTTTCAGAAATTAACTTTGGTGCATAGACATTCAACCAGAGCAGATTCTTTCCAGTGCCAAGCAGAGACTCTCCGTGAGTGCATTTGCAAGGATAAAACACGCTGATTAAGTGGTTTAATTGGTCCTCAGGAGCAATGCATCCTCGTGAGCATTCATTATGAACGCTCTGTGGGTGAACAAGTGGTTGGAAAGAGAGCCAATCAATTCTCCCATTTTGTCCCTTATTGGTAGTTCTGAATGCTGCCAACATCTCAGTGAGCATCTCAAAGCACCACACAGCTAAACACTTGCGAAGATTCTAAATCTGCTATTTGAGTAAGCCATCACTGTTTTCCTCACAGCCATGGGCCAAATCAATCATGCTTGTATAACTCATGAGAACCAATCAGAACACTTTCCGATGTGGTTGGTCCAGTCGTTTTCCGTCTTCCCTGCACAGTCAGGAAAGACAACCAAGGTTCTTCACACGCCAGAACCTTCTTGACCACTGAAGTCCATGTGTGATGTGATTACGATTTTTAAAAAGTTAGGGCCTGAAGAGACAGCGCAGCGATGAAAGGTGCTTGCTTGCAAAGCCTGATGGCTCAGGTGGGTCAGGACTCATGGGACTGGATTAGTTACTTCAAGAGGCAGCTGATATAAAGTGAGACCACCAGTGTGCTTGGCCCCTCTGTCTACCACCATTTCCCCTTCTGCTTCTCCACCGTGTAGACACCATGACCTTGAACTTTCTAGCCTCTAGAATTTAGTTAAATGAAATATTTTTGTAACTTACTCAGCCTCAAGTATTTTGTTATAGTAACAAAATCAGAACAGGATAAACACACACACACACACAGGATTAAAACCCTCTGTAACTTTCATAATAAACATGCCCACAGAATGTGTTGGCTCATACCTATAATCCCAGCACTTGGGAAGCTCAGGTAGGAGGATCACTATGAGTTCAAATCCAGCCTGAGCTACAGAGTGAGTTCCAGGTCAGTCTGGGCAAGACCAAGACCTTGCTTCAAAATAACAATCAAGCAAGCACATTCCAGAGACAGAAGATTGCAAAACACAATTGTGATCTTTATATGTAAAAAAAAACACCCTTAATACGGATTGTACTTCCCTAATTTGAATATCTAAAATAAGAATTGCTCCAAAAATCTAAACCTTTGAGCAATGCTCAGAACATTCCAGAAACTGGGTTTTTAGATTGGGAATGCTCAATCAATAAAGTCAATGCAAATATACCAGGATTTCAAAATCCAAATGACCCTAAAGTCTGAAAAGCTTCTGAAGAGATAAGAGATGCTCTTGGTTTTGACAGATTTTTAGGATGATTAAAGACCACATATGGTCTTGGGATATAATACCTTAGAAGTATGAATGATATATCTTATATCAGTTATATAATACACATTGCAAAACAACTTCATACCATGTTACTTTCATTTTGAGGCACAAAATAAATGTCAGAAGTAGCTAGTGCAGAAAGAATAATTTCCCTCGGCAGCGAGGCTTGCAGGTGTTAGATGACTTGCCCAACTTTACAGGGCGGCCAACAGAGCTCAGGTCTTCTCAGTTCCCAGGGTGTGTTCCCATCTGCTTCACTGCCAGCGCCTCCTTACCTCCCTCACCTCCTTCCTTCACCAGCTCAGCTGAAGTCACTGCCAACAGGGACCATCTCCAAAGCTGAGGGCCCATCCCAGATATCCAACCAGTTGCATCCCTATCAGCTCCCTAGGGAGTCACATCTGTATCCCTGCAGTGGGAGGAGTCACATCTGTATCCTTGCAGTGGGATCTGTAAAAGCCCTTTCTTTTTTATTCCTTTAAAGCCTTCGCTCTGAAAATGGAATACGCCTAATGTTAAAGCTTCTCCTTTAAAAACAATGAGCGTTCATAACTGACACATCTTAACAACACGGCTCCCATGTACACAAAGCAGTCCTGCTTTCTGCTCTTGTCTGTGCTTTCAACAGTCCTCGCAGCCCAGACACAAGGGTTGGTGACTTGAGAGGACACTGGACACAAGTCTTGTGTGAGATTTACAAGCTGAGCCAAGATCGTAAATCCGTTCAATAATTGCATAAAGGAACCAGGAATATATGAAGATTATATGAGATTGATCATACCATAATGGATCATTTTTGCCATTGTGTTTTGTTCTGTGTGTGTGTGTGTGTGTGTGTGTGTGTGTGAGAGAGAGAGAGAGAGAGAGAGAGAGAGAGAGAGAGAGAGAGGTGATGCTAGGGGTCCAGCCCAGAGCCTGCACATGCTAGCCAAATACTCTACCACTGAGCTATATCCCTAGCCTCACTGCCTTTTCTGAGTTCTCAAAGCCTTACTACCTGGAACTGTCTCTCTGTGGGTAAACCTGGTTCTAACTTTAAGTTTAGATAATGTTCAGAAACATTAGTTAAAAGACCATTGTCTGCGGAGCAACTTCTGAAGTCTTTAAAAGAAACTGGTCCTTGACTCCATCCTTTTCCACACTCTCAGGGAATCCAGCTCCATAGGAATCCTGGACCTCCTCACTCATCACCTCCAGCTGCTGCCCGTGAGGGCTCTGCCCTTGACCCCTGTGCTCTCATTATCCCCAGTGACTAGCCAGAGAAGCTCTGAAAATATGAACAGATCTTACCACACCGGGGGCGTCTCCCTTCTCATTCAAGTCCTTATGGTGGCTTCAGTGGCCCTAAAATCTCCACCCCTTTGATTTCCCTCCATCATCTCCCCTCCCCCTCTCAATTAGAATCTATTTTGTTTCGGTATCATCATCTTTTCCTCCCATTATGGAGGTCTTGTGTAGGTATTATCAGGACTGCGAAATCATGAACATCAAGGCCATTTTGTGTCTGGAAGTTTGCGTTGTAAGCAGTCCTCCCCTTCCTTTGGCTCCTACAGTCTTTCCACCACCTCGTCCACAATAGACCCTGAGCCTCGGGAAGTGTGACAGAGATGTCCCAGTGCTGAACACTCCACTGTCACTTCTTCTCAACACTGTGGTGTCTTCAAAACCCATATTTTGAAAGGCTTATTATATTTTTCTTTTTATTATTTTTCAAAAATTCATGTACAAAGGGACGGGTTCCTTGTGGCACTTTAACATCTTTTGACTTAGTTGACGATCACCCCCACCCCCATCTCCTCCCTCTGTGGACTTTGCTGACCTCACTCTCCTCTCTGCCTGGCCTCAGTCCACCCCTCCATCTCCTTGCCTCTGCCAGAAGCAATCCACCCAGCACCCCTCGAATGGCACACTCTCCCCTCCTTCATGCCTCTGCTCAAATGTCACCTTCTCACTAAGCCCCACACCTCCAACACCTCATTTCTATTCCAAGCCTCCCCCACTCCCCAGGGACACAGCCCTGCCCACACTGCTTCCCTCGTCCCCACAGGACCTACGCTTTCTAATTCACCAAATAACAGGCTTATTATGTTTGCTGACTTCCTTTTCTCACTAGACAGTAAAGGGACAGGCTCCGTAAAGGGACAGGCTCTTGTGAGTTCTCTTTCACTGTCCCTATCAGAGGAGCTGTACGAAATGACTATGGATGGCTAATCCTCTCTTTATAAACAGAAACTAGCTGCAACTATGATGTTTAAGCTGTGATCCTAAGTCACTGAATTTCCAACATATCTGCTGGGTCTTTCATGTGGATACAAGTATTTATTTTATTTTAATTTTATATATGTAGCAGGTTATATACTCTTTTATTCCCTCACCCCTGCTCCTGTTTCCCTCGGGGCTCTCCTCAGTGGGGTTAGGGATTATACTGTGGGGTCTTGAAGGCTTCAGTCATTCAGTCCCTCCTAGGCTTGGTGGCACACGCCTGTAGTCCCAGCACTCGGAAGGCACAGATAGGAGGATCTGTAAGTTCAAAGTCAGCCTGAGACTACATAGTGAATTTCAGGTGAGCCTTGGCTAGAGCGAGACCCTACCTCAAAAAAAGTGGGGGTAGGGTGGGAGGCCTGGAGAGATGGCTCAGCGGTTAAGGCACTTGCCTGCAAAGCCTAATGATGCAAAGTTCATTTGCAGTGGCTAGAGGCACCATGCACCCATACACATACACACCTCTTCTTGCAAAAATATAAATAAATAAAACCATGAATAGTAACCAAAGATACCAGTGGAGTTGGAGGAGGAGGGTGTCTTGAAGGAGTAGAGGCGTCGGCAGGCATCACACCCATCACACACTCCACAGTGAGCTACTCCAGGACCCTTAGCAGCCCCAACCCTGACCTGGGAGTCAGGCAGACCCAGTGACAAGCCGTAATGAAGGCCAACTCAAAGTCAAGGTCCAGGAAGAGAACCCGAAGAGTCAAGCGGGAAAAGGAGGGCTGGGAGAAGCACCCACGAAACCAGCCACCCAGGGAGTCCCCTGGACACACCTGAGCAGAGCCGCTGCTCTGTGACAGTGCACTGGGGTCATAGCAAGGAAAACAGCTGGCATTCTTGCAATGATCCCAGGTCCGGGACAACCAGAGGACCGTGCCAACTTACACCCCCCAAGAATCACCCTCAGGGAGTTCTGCTATGTGTCCCTCTCTGCAGGGACATTTGAAGGGTCCTCGGATGATTCGCAAGATAGCATGTGGTTCTTAACTCTTATTGAATGATCATAATAGTCTGCCCAAAACTTTGTGTATTGATAATCTCCCCCTCCTCCTCCTCCTCCTTTTCCTCCGTCTCCTTCTTTTGAATTTACCAGTGCTGGGATGGAACACACAGCCTCATGCATGCTAGGCTTTGGGCCATGTGCCATATTCCTAGCTTATACATGCTTATTTCTACCAGATAATATGAATTACATAGTACAATACAGTTCCCTTTTTATACCAGTTCCTGAGAACTGTCAAAAAATAAAGTCAAAGCTGGGCGTGGTGGCGCATGCCTTTAATCCCAGCCCTCAGGAGGCAGAGGCAGGAGGATCTCTGAGTTCAAGGCCAGCCTGAGACTACATAGTGAATTCCAGGTCAGCCTGGGCTAGAGTGAGACCCTACCTCAACACCCTCCAAAAATCTCCTATTAAGTTTAAATTTTAAGAGGCTATGCGCACAGTAAAGTATATCGTGTGAACCAGAAGACTTCAAAAACAATAACAACAAAAGTCAGTCACGGCATCATTTATACAGAATGATGTCTTTTGAAACTTGTCATAACTGTTGTATATTCCTCTTTTTTATATTTGTGTGTATGCATGTATGTATTTATGACAGGGTCAGCCTAGATAACTCAAACTTAGGGTCTTTCTGCCTCAGCCCCTGAGAGCTGAGATTATTTGCATGCACCACACACTCAGACTCTCACATAGTCTTGTTTTTAAAATCCGATACAGTTCTATAAGCTGATCTGTCTGTATACACAGGTTTGTGTGTTTTGCTCATGTTTAGGGCAGCATTTCAGGCAAATAAGGATGACTTAAATGTTGGTTACAAGGCTATGGGAAATTGTCTTTGGGGTATCTCTACTGTGTCCTCTGCTTTTATTTAGTTACTGATTAAAGATTTATCATTGTGCATTTATTTTGTGCGTATGCACTCAAAGAATGTCCTGTGTGTGTGTGAGTGTGTGTATGTGTGTGTGTGTGTGGAGAGAGAGAGAGAGAGAGAGAGAGAGAGGGAGGGAGGGAGAGGTCAGGAGCATGCATGCCGTGGCACATGTGTGGTCAGTCATGGTTGCTCTCTCTGGAGTCTCGCTCTCTCATTATTATTATTGGTTGTTGCTTTCACCACAGCTTCCAGGAATTTCTCCTGCCTCTACCTCCCATCCTGCCTTCAGCCATGGGGAGAGGGGGCTTCTGTAATCCCATGGCTTCAGGGTTTTCATAGGGGCCTGGGAGTGCAACCTGGGTACTCTGGACCTACGCAGTGAGCACTTTATCACAGACCCATCTTCCCAGCCACTACTTGTTGGTTTTTCTAATATTTTTATTTATTTATTTGCAAGAAGAAAGAAATAGAGGAGAGACAGAGAATGGCCACACAAGGGCCTTCAGCCACTGCAAACGAACTCCAGATGCATGTGCCACTTTGTGCATCTGTGTTTACGTGGGTATTGGGGAATTGAACTTGGGTCGTTAGGCTTTGCAGACAAGCGCCTTAACCGCTGAACCATCTCTCCAGCCCTTATTTGTGATTTTTTAACAGCAGAATCAGACATGTGGATGCTTTTGGCCTCGCTAAGGAATGATTGCCACAATCCAGCCACGTAAGCCTACCCACCACAATACATAGGACATTTAAGATCCACTCTCAGCCAATTTCAAGGAAACAGCTCAGTGTCACTAAGTAGAGTCACTATGTAATGCATTGGCTTTGGAATGTATTGCTGCTTCCTGAGACGTTCTATCCTCTGACCAACATTTCATGTATCAGCGATACCATCAAATGTCAACGATGGAATGAGAGCTTCGTTGTTGATGATTCATACAGTGTGATTGAACACCATCCATCTTGGGGCCAAGATTACCAAACAGGAGAGCTGTGAGTGGTTGGAGCCAATGGAAGGGTGGGTGTGGAGGTGACCTCTCTCCCTCCAGTGAAAAGCAGAAGAAAAATGGCCTCGTAAAAGTCAGAGAACCAAATCATTGCCAAGAAGTCTACTAGGCATGAGTGGCTGGCAGCTCCCAGAATACCCCCCTCGACAAGTGTGACGTCTGTACTGTGCAGAGGGGAGTGTAATAAAAGCCAGCCAGAAGGAGGGTCGATATAATAATCGCTAACACTTAGTGAGTGGTTCCTATTCACCTGACACCATTTTAAACACTTTATAAACACTAATCTTTCCTTTCACATTCTAACCCTATTGGATTCGGATTATTATGCCCTTATTTAACAGAGGAAGGCCATTTATTTAGTGAGCCTGGACTCTCGATCATTACACCTCTCTCTCTCTCTCTCTCTCTCTCTCTCTCTCTCAATGGCTGGAAAATGACTGCATTTACAGTTGGAATTTTGAGCAATTACAGACAAAAAGGCTGAAAAATCTCATGATATACTACATTACCCTCGAGAAAAGAAGTGATCATTCAAACACACAGAGAGCGTGTGTAGCTGCATGGAACACTTACAAAGCAATAAACCCAGTATACAAGCTCAGGAGAAGAGAGAGCTCTAAGGAGGACCTGGGGTGGGCAGGGGGGGAGATGCTCATTCTACTCAAGCTTGTTAAAAGTACCCCCACTTCTCTGTGGGAAGACATTATAGTTCACACCAAAATTAATATCTTCACCATGTACTTAAGTAACAATTTAGCTAATAATGTATTATTCTTTCCATAGCCCAAGAAGATTACATCAATTTATCCCTTCTGTCATTCCAAAGCGATATTCACAGATTATTAAAGTGCCCAGACAAGGAAGTGAGTGAGCCATAAAGGAATTACACCTGCTCCCAGCTTATTTCCAGGTGTGTCACTGTCTGTCATTTGGGTACAGTGACCCTTTGGGTTCTGACAGGAGAGCAACGGAGAAGATAGAAGTGCCCCGGGACATTCACACAGCAGCAAGTCCTACAGCTGAGAACAGGGCCCACATCTCCATGCCCTCTGGAAGCCTGACCCATTCCAGTGACAATTTCTCAGATGTATTAATAAGTAACAAAACTGACTGGTTTGGCCTACTCTCTGGTGAGTCATCAAAGAGCAGTGAGCAATGAATGCGCCAAGCATGAATGAAGATAAGAAGGTACAACTTCTAGAATACAGAAAATGTTACAGGACAATGAGCATAGCCTCCTTTCTTTTATTTTTTAAACTCTTAGGAAGAATCAGGTATGTGCCAACCATGTTGTCTGTCTGTCTAATCTTTTTTTCTGAAAAGAAAATTATAGGACAATTTTACTCATGAATGTACATACAAAACATCTGAGTAAAACATTAGCAAAACAAATCTAGCAATAAATATATTAAAAGCAAATATAGGTCTGGGCCATTTGCCTGAAAAACCTAACCACCGAGTTCGATTCCCCAGTCCCAACGTAAAAAAAGCCAGATGCACAAAGAGGCACATGCATCTGGAGTTCGTTTGCAGTGGCTTGCAGTGTGTGCCCATTCTCTCTGTCTCTCTCTGCTTGAAAATAAATAAATGTAAAAAATATATATATACAATACAACTAGCTGGATTTACTCCAGAAATGGAAGGTTGACTTAACATTAATAAATCCTAAACATTTTTGTGGCACTGGGGGGATCAAAAGCCAAGGCTCTATTCCTGCTAAATAAATGCTCTAACACCAAGTTACCTCCCCAGCCTTCTTTTCACTTTTTTAAAATTCCGAAACACGGTCTTACTAAGTTACCCAAGCTGATCTTGAACTTACTTTGTAGCTTAGGCAAGCCTCTCACTTGTGATCTTCCTGCCTAGAGTCACTTGTAGCTGGGATTACAGGCTGGCACCACCAGGCCCAGCGGAAACAGGCTCTTTGAGGGCTGGAGAGATGGCTCAGCTGTTAAAGCACTTGCTGCAAAGCAGAAGGACCCAAGTTCAATACCCTGGTATCCATGTCAAAAAGCCAGATGCACAAGGTGGTGCATGCATCTGGAGTTCCTTTGCAGTGGCTGGAGGCTCTGCTGCACCCATTCTCTCTCCCTCTTTCTCTCTCTCAATCTCTTTCAAATAAATCAACACTTTAAAAATTCACTCTTTGCCAGGCATGGTGATGCACATCTTTAATCCCAGCACTTGGGAGGCAGAGGTAGGAGGATCGCCGTGAGTTTGAGGCCAGCCTGAGACTACATAGTGAATTCCAGGTTAGCCTGGGCAAGAGTGAGACCCTACTTTGAAAAAGCGAAAAAAAAATTTTTTTACTCTTTGTCAATGTCATATATATGCATATTCATGTACATTATATATTGTATTTTGACCAGATCCCCTATTACCCTTCTATTACCCCTCCCAGTTCCCCTGAGCCCCCTCTTCCCCCCACCCACTAGTAGATACAACTGAAGAGGAAGACTCCCTCTCTTCCAGCAAGTATTCTACCTTCTATCCATCTATCAACCCATCCATCTATCATTTACCTATCTATCATTGATCTATCAAACATCTATCATCTGTCTCTATCCTGTCACATTTATCTTTAGATTGTCCCCATGAAGGGCATATTATGAGCTCTTTTACTAATGAGGGGATGGTTAAACATGTTACCAAGGTAACAGTGAGTGATCCTGCCTGGTGGGTAGGTCTGCATTTAGGTCCAGAGCTCATCCCTGCCTGTGAATCAGCAGAAACCTGAATGAGACAGGCCGCCCTCAATGACACACACGCTGAAGAGGGTTTTCTCCCTTCCTCTCCTCTCCTGCCAGCTCTCAAAAGCTAGGTTATCTCTCTGTTGAAATCTTTCCTTTGATGTAGAATGCGAGGCTTAGTGTTCTGCTTTATAAAGGGCTTGCTTTGTTGTCTGTTCTCCTTCGATTTAGAAGGATCAAGGAGCCAGAAAAAAAAAGTCTTCTGGAACTCAGATGGGGCAGAGAATTTAAGAAAACTAACAATATATATATATATATATATATATATATATATATATATATATTGGTTTTTCAAGGTAGGATCTCACTCTAGCCCAGGCTGACCTGGAATTCACTATGTCATCTCAGGCTGGCCTCGAACTCACAGCGATCCTCCTACCTCTCCTCTGCCTCCCGAGTGCTGGGATTAAGGGCATGCGCCACCACAGCCGCCCTGATATAATATTTTTAAGAATCAAAATGAGGGCTAGGGTGGTAGCTCAGTAGTAAAGGGCCCTCAGTCCCATCCCCAGCACTGCAAATGAACACCAACAAAATCAAAACGTGCCAAGAAAAAAAAAATCCATTTTAAATAAAAAGAAGACCCAGCCATGATTTGCAGTACTCACCTCATGTCCCTTACCAACCACAGCTGTTCCTGCCACTGGTATTTAAGTTCTGCTGTCTGGGGCTCTTACCTCAGGGGTGGGGGAGGTGGACGAAAGAGCTCTCCTCACCTTCTGTTGGGGATATGGGGAATTTTGCTGGCTTTCTAGCTTTTTCTTAAAGGACACTTTATACACAATCAGTTGAACAATTTGCCCGGAGGGAAAATCCCTATCTCTGACACCCTCAAATCAGCTCTGACATGGATTTCCAAGTATTGCATTTCCATTCCTGCTTCTCTGATATAAAGCTTATCAGTTTACAAAACAAGTCCTCCCTCCTCCTCCCATCAATGAAGCCAGTGTCTCTGAAGGAGAAAGAGCCTGGCGTCTGTCCCGGTCAGTTTCCTGGGTGTCTACTGGGCAGGTGAGGCTGAGAGCCGCTGCCGAAGAAGGCTGCCCTTTTCTTCTCTTGGCTCAGGTGGTTTTCCTTGTGGATCTTCTCTGAGGACACTGGGCTCCAGAATCATGGAGCCCTGGGTTTAATCCCAAGCGTTTCCAGCTTGTAGCCTTGTGATCTTGGGCAACATTCAAGACTTCCAGTTTCCCCAGCGGTGCTATGGAGACGATCTGAAACCTCCTTGTCAGACTCCCAATGAAGCTGAAACAGGAGAAGCACCTAGCAGGGTGTCACATGTACCTGTGCACACACACACACACACACCCATGTGAAACTGTGTCAATAGTACAAATCCATTCTTCAAACAAACAAAAAAAAAGGAGCCCAATTAATACACAGGGAAAGGCAGGCTGCCTTGAAAGGCAGGCTGAGGTTGGGGAGCAATGCAAACCCATCAGTTTCCTGTCAAAGCCCTCTGCAGAACCCTTGAAATTTCTGAGAAATAATTTGAAGGTCCATGGTCAGACATGATGGACCCAATATGGCTGCGCAGGGTGGTTTTTCTGTCTTGGAACTGCTCTGTTCATTTCCCATCTCTTCCAGTGTCAGGCACCTGGCTGGCTGGGCTCAGGGCCAGTGTGGCCACACGAAGTGAACAAGGCCAAGCTGGTTGGTCCCAGAGTCATCTATGGCCTCCAGCTTGTTAGGGGAATAAGTGATCATTAAGTGAACTGACCTCACTGACCCACCAGGAAAACGTTGCCATAAACACACAGTCCCCTCAGCTGGATGGGTGTCTCCAGGTGGTCTGGGGCATGTGGTGGTGCCCCAAAGCTTGCACGCCTGCTTCCAGTGAAAGCGTGCCCTGTGCAGGAAGACCTAGGGCCTCCTGGTTTAGCCTGGCTCTCTCCTTTCCATCTGGGGACAGCTGAGCCCTGGTGATTCTGTAGGCAGTGTGGGTTGTTTCTGCCATAAGCTAAACCCAACCAATCAAAAACCTCCGCTCTAGCCAGGCGTGGTGGCGCAACCCTTTAATCTCAGCACTAGGGAGGCAGGGGTAGGAGGAGGATCGCCATGAGTTCAAGGCCACCCTGAGACTACATCGTGAATTCCAGGTCAGCCTGGACTAGAGCGAGACCCTACCTCGAAAAACAAAAACAAAAAAAACAAAAACAAAACAAAACAAAAAAAACCCTCCGCTCTGTTAGAGCCCTTTCCCAGCCTCTGGCTGGTTCTGAGGATGAGCAGGAGTTTCAGATTGAGATCAGGGTGCGCGAAGCTGGCTGTGCCTCTGAGCTCATCTGGGCCACAAAACTATTTCCTTTTCCTCCAGGGGGTGACCTGGGCTTTGCTTATATATGTGCAATGACTTCATTTCTTCGAATCAATAGTGTCTAAGGTTCCTTTCCTCATAATGGAGCACTCTACCCCAGCTAATAGCTGCATAAACCACCCCACAGTGAGAGTGTTTGGTTTTCGCTTCCCCTGAACAAGCGCCCAGTTCCACTTGTTGGGGAAGAAAGCCAATACTTTATACCATCGTGGGCTTAGAAGTGTCTGCTGGCGTTGTTCTTTATGGATGCTATTTTAATAAGGCTCAGAGTCGTTGGCTCTTTAATTGCAAGTAACAGAAACCAGTTTGTGACAGCCATAGTCATAGAGGGGAATTTGTCACAGGATAAAGGAACATCTCATGGAGCCAGGAGAGGTATGCAGCCAGCTTCGAGACTGCACAAGCCATGCCCCATCTGTTCTGGTTTTCTCTGACTGCTCACTGGCGGTTACTGCCTGTCTGCAAGGAGAAATGTCACTGTCACTCAGAGGCCAGCAATCAGCACTTCCGCTGGAGACAGGCTGAGCATGACCAGCATCTTTCAGAAGCTGCTGAAGGGGATGGGAGACCTGATTGGCCAGTCTCCTTAGGGAGAGCCAACAGCAGTGACTAATGACCCAGTGGGGTCCACTCAACCAGTTTCCAGACCTAATGATTTAAAATCATTTTGTTTTTTACTGTTGTTGTTTTAAAATAAAGACCCCGCTCTAGAATCCTCCTGGAACTCTAAAATTCCTCAAAAGATTCTGATGACAAATTGGCTGTGAGAAACATCAAAACATTAACCTTTGGAACCCATGATTCTTTCCATTAAAAATCCTAGGCTACCATTTAAGATGCTGACTGTATGCAGAGGCACTTTACTGTTGTAGAAATATCCAATAACAAACAGACAAAGCCTTCGCAGCAAGAGGAAAGGGGAGTTTAATTTACACCCGGGCCCGGGGGTCCAAGCATAAATGAAGCATTGGCTCCGAACCCCAGTTACAAAGAGATTTTATAGTAGGATACCGAGATGTGTGCGTGACATTAGGCATGTAAATTACAACCACCTAGCAACTCACACATTTACAATGGGTTCCAGAGAAGTCCAGATAATCCTCCCCAGGTATTCTGCCTCAACTTTTCCTAACTTCCTTATCACAGTTAAAGCAATTACTTCTTTTTGTCTCACTGAACTTCAAAGCTCTGGTCGTTTCTCACCTCATGCTATGTGACTGGCCATCTGTGGCCTGCAGAATGTAACAATGAATATAGGGGAGGGGGGCAGTGAGCTCATGCTCATTTTGCTACAATATGACTAGAGCTGGAAGTTACTACAGCCCTGGAAGTGAGCAATTCATTTCAGTGCCAGTATGTGAGTGGAAACTCCTGCTGCTCACTCCAGCCCTTGCTGGAGGACCGGTCTAGGGGGATATGGGGGAAGCCAGCTCAGAGCTGATCTAACGCTACTACTCTTAAAGGCTTCGTGGTTCTGACTCAGGCAGGAGTTCAAGAACAGCCCTCACCATGTAAAATGTGGCTTCATGTCTACCAAGCAGATGTGCTGGTGTGGGTCAGTGTGAGAGTTAGTGCAGGTTTAGAATCTGTGTGGTCACATGAAAAATAGACCTGCCTGCCCTGGGAAGACACCTTTTGGAGAACCACGTGTGCCTCCTGTGCGCCTGGCTTTTCCATCTGTTTCCTGGGGTGCTGCTCTTCAAGATGTTGGCTCCATTCATTAGCTGCCCTCTCCAACAACCTCACCCACTTGACTTGGCTTCTGCTCTTGTGTTATAGGATTATGTTTTGTTTTTGAGTATTTTATCTATTTGTAAGCAAAGAGATATGAGGGGGGAGAAAGAGGGAGGAAGGGGTGAGCGCATGGGTTGGGCAGAGAGCCTGCAGCTACTGCAAACTCCAGATGCATGCGTTGCTCTGTGCATCTGGCTTATGTGGGTACTGGGGAATTGAACCCGGGTCATTAGGATTTGCAGGCAAGTGCTTTAACTGCTGAGCCATTTCCCTGCTCCCCCCCCCAATTTTTTTGAGGTCACTTTAGCCCAGGCTGATCTGGAACTCACTCAGTCCAGGATGGCCTTGAACTCACAGCAATGGACTCCCACCTCAGCCTCCCATGAACTGGGATTAAGGACAGTACCACCACAGCTGGAATCCTGAGCGCATTAACATTACAGATTATAACCATGTTCTCACTGTCTCTACTTGATGGTGATGGTTGGCAATTTGGAAACCAACAAGAATTTCCCTTTTACCAAATTAATGCAGTGATGTGTCTGCTAACCCGGCTTTTGGCTTCTTTCCTATCCCTCACCTACCCCTTATTCCTACAACCAAAGTCCCTTTGCTTCCAGTTCCCCAGCCGTCAATCATATCAACACCATTCCAGGACTTCGGATCATCCCCCAGTCATTGGAAACTCAATGGACTCTAGACCTGTAGCCCTGAACCCAACCTATGATAATCAGGATATTCTTTAACACTGCGATGGATTCTGAAGACATTTACTCCTGTATGATTCTAAGATACTCTTGCTAAGTCAGCAGTAATGCACTAAGCATCACTAAGGCAATCCTCGCTTAGCCCTAGAAAATGTTCAGAGAAAAAACTGGAAGCTGAGAGGTTAAAGGACTGAGGCCACACTCCTGGTGTCACAACCAAGATCTAAACCTAGACCTGACCCAACAAAATGCAAGTGTGTACAAGTGTGTTCATTGTGTCCAGGCACATGTAGGACAACCTTGGGTGTTCTTAGGAACACTCTTCACCTCTTTTTGAGACAGAGCCTCTCACTGTGCTGGCCTGGTTGGCCAGTGAGCCCGAGGCAGGTGCACACCACCATGCTGGACATTTGACACATGAGGGCTGGGGATCAAACTCAGGTCCTCGTGCACTTTGCCGTCCGAGCCCTCTCTCCAGCCCTTGTGACCACAACACTGTACCTGGGTTCCCTTTTGAAACTTGTTTTTACTGCAGGCTCTTTTCTGTGGGTGTCCTCCTTTCTCAACTAGAGTAAGACATTCAATGAGTATTCCATGTACTTTTGCAGTTATTATTCTGTTACTGGGCTGAACTAAAAAAACTCTCAAAGTACTTCATTTTCCGATAGGATCTTAAATGGAGGCTGTTCCTCTCATGGTATATACTTAAAACTTCCTAACAGAATGAACGTCAGGCCTATCTGCATGTGGGCTGCCTACATGGTGGATGAAAGGACTTCTCCACTGTGGTCCTCATTTCCCATAAAAGACGCTGCCATGGAATAGCAGGTCCAAACTTACCCTTGTGGGGACTCAGAAATGGGGATGACTGGGGACTTGCTAGGATATTCCACATGTGGATATGTAGAAAAGTAAAGGAAAATAAATCATGATTTTTATATAACAAGTTGGTCACTTCTGTCCGCAAGATTCTTCTCAAGAAACATTAATGTGTGTGTGTGTATACCACACACACACAGACACACACACACACACACACACACACACACACACACACACACACACATATATATACATATATATTTTTAAGACAGGTTTTACTATGTAGCCCAAACTGGCTTCAAACTCACGGCGATTCCCCTCGTCTCAGCCTCCCGGTGTTGGGGTTTCAGCCATGCACTACCACAGTCATGAAGCGCATAGTTTGAAGTTCCTCCAGCCAGGCAACAAGCACCTGTTAGCAGTTCTGGATGTGACCAAGAGCTTTTCTCCTGAGTACTTTTCAACTCCTTAAAACTCACAATCACTGACATAAAGCATCCTTGGGAAGTCAAAACAAAAATATTTTTGTGATATTTTATTACATACATTTAGTGTGGAGTACTTTTCAGGACTGTCAGATTTTCATGATGCAATTAATCAAACCTATAGTAAATATACAACACTGTGAAGTTGTATATTTACTCCAAATACAAAATCAATGTAATCTTTAAATAATTACTAACTACCTGCAGAAAACAAATTCGATTCTAGCTGCCAGGCCAGTTAGGTTTTACAGCATTCTTTTAGATCTGATCTTATTAGTAAAACTGTCTTTTTCATTTACTCCCTAATTCTATCAAACATCATAGATCATTATATGTAAATGCCTTTATTGGAAGGAAATCGCTTTCCACTTACTGACCTACATGATCACTCGTAATTTTGTTACAAGTTAAATCGGGAGAAACAAAATATTATCTTTTCATGTTAAGCCTACATAGTTTAAATCTTTACTACAATTCATGTCTTTTATGATAGCTTATATTACTTCTCAGTGATTTTTATCCTCACAATTTAATAACACATTTGGATTTTCAAGTTACTTTCTCAGACAAAATCAGTCTGATTTGGTTGGCTTAATAAGATGGTAGTTAACTTGATTCAATTATGATGGCTCTTTACCACAAATCATTAAATATAGAGCATCAAGCTTTTGATGAAGTATGTATTATGACAATATTAAAATATCATGTATGTATGGGTCCAAAAAATGTCTTGAACAGGTAAAATATACAGGGTCAAATTGTTTTCCTACAGAAAAGAATAATAGATCCAGTTGACAAGCCCTTTAAGATTCATCCCCAAATTTGAGAATGACTAATTCTGAGGAACAATTATTTCTAAAAGTACTGTAACTTCCAATCCTGTTTTCAAAAAAAAAAAAAAAAGATCAAAAAACCTACTCACGTTACCTAATGTCTGACTTTTAAAGACGGCTCTGGTGACATCACAGCATAATCTTTAGCATAGAATTGAAAGAACTGAATAAAATCGTTTTAGTAAAGCTATTTCTGCTTTTCCTTATATAGTACTTGTATTCAGCACTTGTATAGACACAGGTAAAAATGGAATAGAAATGAACACTTGTATAATTGGGAGAAATTCAGGTTTGTTAAAGGGTTTCTAAGTCTGTGGAGATCGCTCAGTGATGCAATGCTCGGCTAATGTTATGTATGAGGCCCTGCAAATAGTCACCACCACAAAGATGGCTCCAGATGGTCCATTTTATTTTATCAGTATTAAAAGTTTTAAATATTTCTATCTTACTTTTAGTAACATAGAAGCAGTTTAAAGTAAAATTAAGTTTTTTTTTTTTCAAGGTAGGGTCTCACTTGGGCTGACCTCAAACTCACAGTGATCCTATCTCTGCCTCCAGATTGCAGGCAGTAAAGGTGTGTGCCACCACGCCCAGCAAATTCAAAAAGCTCTATCACAAAAATGCATGGGAGACCCAGGGGTGCGGTGGTGCACACCTTGAATTCCAGCACTAGGAAGGCAGAGTTAGGAGGCTCGCTGAGAGTTTGAGGCCACCCTAAGACTACATAGGAAATTCCAGGCCGGCTACACTGAAAACAAACAGCGGAGGAGGCATAATGAAAACTGTGGCGTTCAGGTCTAAGCAAATGTGGTGAATCCCAAGCACTGTCCTGCAGCCCAGCACCCTGTTGTCACCACTGGAAGCTTCTCTGGACATAGAAGGTGATGGCGGTGGCTAGAGACAATCTTGAAAGTGTAGTGAAAGCCAGGCATGGTGGCACACGCCTTTAATCCCTCCCAGCACTCAGGAGGCAGAGGTAGGAGGATCGATGTGAGTTCAAGGCCACCCTGAGACTACATAGTGAATCCCAGGTCAGCCTGGGCTAGAGTGAGACCCTACCTCGAAAAACCAAAAAAAAAAGAAAGTGTAGTGAGTGGTCTGTTTTTAGTGTTTCACTTTTACCCTTTGTATGACAGTACAATCTTTAAAACATGCTTTTTCCTCATTTGCAGTAATACAATTACACATTTTCACCATTCAACTTTTTGCCCCACCACTCCCACAATTTAGTGAGCTATATACTGTCCTGAGAAGATGGTTGACACCATGCCACCACACTGTCTTCACAATGTGCTGAGCTGCATTCAGAGCCATCCCAGGATACATGCCCACAGGACCCCATAGGACACAGGTTGGGCACATTCCTTGAGGATAAAATCTTCTGGGCAAAGTTGTGATGAAACCAGTTTCAAGAAAAAGGAGAGAGAAAATTTTAAATATCTTTTCCCCCATGCCCTATATGGAAGTGGTATTGAGTTTCCACAGCGCTTAGAGTCCAGTGGATAGGTAAGAATGATGCATACTTTACGACATCAAATTCATACTCATACTAAACTGCATTTATTACCACTATTAAAACGGGGAACAGCTTTAGTTCTACAATGGAATAAAGTCTTCCTCCTAAACTTTTCTTTTAAAGGGAGTACCTGTGTAAAAGAAAGCTTGAAAATTACCACTCTGGGCAGGGAAAGAGCAGTAACCTTTTCAAGGCCCAAGAAACTTAAAGAGATTTCTTCAATTACAATGCGTACACTGAAAGAGCTAACATTTGTTTGCTTTTTCTGGCACCTGGAGGGACAAGCAAGCATCGACAGGGCCTCTATTTATGGCACCGGCGAAGAGCAGGGACAATGCTCATCTATAACAGCCCAGGCAGGCCCGCTTCCAGCATCAAGGAACCACTATCCTTTCCAGGTAGGAGGTTTGAGGCCACCCTGAGACCACATGGTGAGTTTTAG
>PVHP010019130.1:0-32233 GCA_004024765.1 Zapus hudsonius
TCTGAGGTCATGAATATCAAGGTCATTTTGTGCCTGGAAGTTTACATTGTAAGCAGTCCGACCCTTCCTTTGACTTTTACAATCTTTCCGCCACCTCTTCCACAATAGACCCTGAGCCTCGGGAAGTGTGATAGAGATGTCCCAGTGCTGAACACTCCACTGTCATTTCTTCTCAGCACTATGGTGACGTTTGAGTTATCCCAATGGTCATCACCATCTGAAAAAGAGGAGCTTCTCTAGACAAAAGTGAGAGTAGCATTATTATATGGGTATGGCCATTTAAAAAAATGCTTATAAAGCAGTTTGGTGGGCCTAATATATGTATTTAGCCAGACAACAGCAGTTAAAAAAACCAATAAAAGCCATGAACATAGCATTGACACAGACTCCATTTTTCCTTTTTTTTTTTTTTTCTCTCTCTAGCTCTGGCTGACCTGGAATTCACTACAAGGGTGGCCTTGAACTCACAGCAATCCTCCTACCTCTGCCTCCCCAGTGCTGGGATTAAAGGCGTGCGCTACCACGCCCAGCTCCAGACTCCATTTTTCATCCAATAATTACTTTGGGGACAAAAAACAGAATCTAATAGTAAATTCATTTTTTTTTTCCATACAAAAAGGTAACTTTTCCTAGTAGAATCATCCAGTTTTCTTGTCTGGGTAACCTGTCCTTCCAGTTTAATTACATTCTTAATACCCCCTCTTTTTTTTCGAGGTAGAGTCTCACTCTAGCCCAGGCTGACCTGGAATTCACTATAGTCCCAGACTGGCTTTGAACTCCAGCGATCCTTCTGCCTCTGCCTCCAGAGTGCTGGGACTAAAGACGTGTGCCACCACGTCCGGCTCAATTCCCCTTTTGAGTGTTGACACACAGAAGACTTTGGTGTGTCCTGCGTATTTCTAATCTACAGGAAGAGGCTTCTAGCCTCCTGAGCTAGGGGGATCGTATATACAGCTTTGTTATTATTTTAGAATATCTTTTATTATTATTATTATTTTAGAGTATCTTAGAGCCAGTGTTTTGTTTGAAACATTCCCTATCTGTCAACTGCAGTCCTGCTCTGGCTTCGAGAAAACGTCGACTGACAGTTCAGTGAAAACTGAGTGTGTTCTCCTCTCCTGCTGAGGCAGGTACTCTGTGTGGTGAGACAGTGAGGGAGCCTTACTTCCCTGCACAGTCACACATCCGTGTGTTATTAAGTTCCTTTGTTCTTTTTGAATGCACTGGAATGTTCTTTGAACCAAAGAAATGCACTTCTGATCCCTTTACCCCAGTTCTCTGGTTAAATAAAACATTTTAACTTCAAAGGAATTCTGGAGAGGGTGATTTTAAGTTTCTGTAGATCATTTTGTTATGGTCTGACACCTAATCACTGAGGTAATGGTCTGCACCTTTGAGTATCAACCTATGAGAGCAGGTCTACCTTCTCTACCCCCAGCTAGGATGCCTATGACTCATTCCTGGTCAATTTGATGCAAGTGGAAGTTTGTTTCCAGGACTCCTGGGCAGTGTTGCCTTCTCTGATAGAAGGAGAGAACCAACCACACACGAGGAGACCCCTAGTGTTCTCCCCATCTTTGGACGTGACAGGAGAAGGCAGGAAGGCTGAGCTGTTACAACCATCCTGAGGTTGGTGAGGTAGAAAGATGACCAGAGATTGCCTGGAATCAGCAAAGCATTCTGGGAACTGCTTGCCTCTGATTTTCTCATTAAGTAAACTACATGTGCTTAATGCTTAAACTTTGTGGTGTGTGTGTGTGTGTGTGTTTATAATAGTGTTACAGTTACCTTTGCATTGTTGGCCAAATACCCGAGCAGAAGCAGCATCTGGGAGGAAAGGGTTTATTTCAGACCTACAGTCCAGGGAAAACACCATCAATGGAGAAAGAAGCTGGCTCCCTGCCCTAGATTCAGAGCAGAGAGACCACCAAAGAGCCAGCAAACAGCAACGGCCAGGGCTCAAACTGCTCTGAACACACCTGAAGGCTGGACTTTAGATCCGTCCCCAGGGGCACTTAGTTGACAAGCTTAATCAAAAATACCTCGGTGCCTGGTGTGGTGGTGATGCCTTTAGTCCCAGCACTCGAGAGGCAGAGGTAGGAAGAAGGATCGCTGTGAGTTCAAGGCCAGCCTGGGCTAGAGTGAGACCCTACCTCAAAAACAAACAAACAAAATACCTCAGGCTATTCACATTCAAACCACAATCAGTATCATGGATATTCTGAATAAATGCAAAATTACACACTCACTGATACCTGCAGGCCACCGTGCCCACTGCTAACAAGGCCGCATCTGGAAGTCTGGAAGGCTGGGCAGGGATGGCTCATTCGTTCATTTGGCTGGTGATAGATTCAGAGAAGGTCCAAACATCCCAAGAGCTGGGGACTCCTTGACCATCTTTCTAGATATTTCTATGGTTTCTCCACATAGTCTCTCCAGGATTAAGCGTAATCCAGGCTTAAACAAGGTGTGCATTTTAAGAGACTGTAAGAGAGCAAACCAGGAGGAATGTGCATCTGTCTGTGACCTAGTCTTGGTCTTGTGTATTCTCTTCTGTCATCCCGTGTTGCTTAGAGCAATTAAGGATCCTTGTAAGTTGATGGGAGGGGAGATGGTTTTCCCTTAAAAATTCTAGGAAAGCATGTGTGTTATTGTTGTCTTTTAATATTTATTCATTGGGGAGGAAGAGAGAGAGAAAAAAGGAGAGAGAGAGAGAGAGAGAGAGAGAGAGAGAGAGAGAGAGAGAGAGAGCAGATCACAAGGCTTCCTACCTCTGCAAATGAACTCCAGATTCATCCACCACTTTGTTTCACGTGGTAGTGGGGAATTGAACCCATACCACCAGGCTCTGCAAACAAGCACCTTCAACCACTGAGCCATCTCTCCAGCCCGTGTTTAATGAGGTGCCTTCCCCCACTCCAAAAACCCATGTGTCAAAAGCTTGCTTTCCAGAGTAGAGCCATTAGGAGGAGGTGGAGCTTAGTTAGGTCATTGGGGGGATATATGTGCCCTTGAAGTTGATGTGGGGCTCTGGTCTCATCTCCTTTGCTCCTGGGTCATGAGGCGAGTGTTTTTGTTTTGTTTTGTTTGTTTGTTTGTTTGTTTGTTTCACCCTATGCCTCTGCCATGGAGTGATGCCTTACCATGGGCTCAAAGTAATGGGGCCAAACAATCAGATCTGAGACCTTCCAAACTTTGAGCCAAAATAAATCTTTGTTCCTTACATGTAAGTTATTACAGGTATTTTGTTATCATAATGAACAACTGACTAATTATGTGGAACTGGAAACATTGCCTTGGCCATTTTTGAAAAGCCTAATTTGTTATGGTTTCTTAAATATATCTTTGTTATATTTATAATTTTATGGTAGTTTCTTTCATATCACCTGTCTAATAAAGTATGCACACACATGTAGATTTATTCACTATGGTGTAATAAGTAGATATTAAATGCTCTAAATTAACCTCTCAGGGGGCCTCATCTGAGTATGTGTGTTGGGAAGAGTGGTAAGCATTTAGACCCTAGTTGCCAAGGTCATGGGCAACTCTAGGGTTGTGAATCTGTCCTGCTCCTATTTAAGATAAGAGAATAGAAGGGCACCTCGTACAGTCACTCACAAGAATTTCATTTTCTGGGACTGGAGAGATGGTTCAATGGTTAAGGCACTTGCCTCCAGAGCCTACAGGTTTGATTCCCCAGTGCCCACATAAGCCAGATGCACAAAGTGGCACATGCATCTGGATTTCATTTTCAGAGGCTAGAGGCCCTGGTGTGCCTGTATTCATTCTTTCTTTCTCTGTGTATCTCTCTGCTTACAAATAAATAAAATTTAAAAAAAATTAAAAAAAATATTTTATTTAGGGGAGAGAGAGAGAGTCTCTCCAGCCCTAAAAAATAATTTAAAAAAAATTTCATTTTCTAGCTCTCAAGTTTAACATTGCTACCTTCTAAAACTTTCTGCTACGATGAAACTGTTCTATTCCTGAGCTGTCCTCCTCATGTTGCTATTGAGAACTTGAAATGTGACTGAATTTCAGATTTTCTATAATTCCAGTTCATTTCATCTTGATTTGAAGCAGCCACTGGGCTGATGACTGATTCAATGGACAGCTCAGTTCTCAGGGGTCAGGTTTGACAATTCTGATTCATTTTGCAAGACCGATTACAACTGGCCTTTCTTCAGCAAAAGAAACAAAAACCGCTCCTTTCAATTCCGGGACCAGCTCTTCACTGCTAGTTTCAGTGACTTTCCCCTCGGTGCTCATGCCGTCTTCATTTTGTCTCTTCTGGCTTTGCTTAGCTGGTCTTGACATAGAATGCTTACGTTCCCAGTTTGTTTTCTCTCTAGAAAAACAATTCCTTATGTCTAATCCGTATCATACAGACTAACAAGTATTTCTGTTGAAAGGTTGTAGATATTGCTTGAGTCAGTTCCCATTTCCACGTACTTTAATTAAGCCCTCCTTAATTAAACATTAAAAAGAAACGTTCCTGTTGACCGTGTCCCTTAAGAAGCTTTCATCTGTCCTCAGCAGCCCCCTTGCTCAGTTCCGCTTGTCATTCTCTGGATGCTTCCTACTTGGCACTGGGATGTCATTAAACTGTAAGCAGAACGCTCCTGCTTTGATGTGGCCTTAGTCTGGGAAGGGGCCTGTGGTCAGCTTAACCTTATTGACCAAAGTGGGCAGTAGCTTTGTAACCCCGCTGGACCAATTTGAGAGGAAAAACAAACATGTTTTCTTTCCTAAACCCAGAGGAACTGTCTGGCAGAGTTTGGAAGCATGGCTGGGCCTCTGAAGTATTTGCATTTGAAAGGAAAACTTGATTTTCACAAAAACAAGTGTGAAGTCGGAACTACGCTTTGCAACAAGGGCACTTAGGGTATTTGGGGAAGAAGATATCATTTTTTTTTCTCTTTTCGTTGTTTTCGATAGGGTCTCACTCTGTATCTCAGGTTAGCCTGGAGCTCATTGTGGAGCCCAGGCTGGCCTTGAACTTCTGAAAATCCTCCTGCCTCAGTGTTGCAGTCAGCTTTCTCATTGTTGGCAGACAGAACCCCACCAAAAGCAGCTGATTGGAGGAAAGGGTTCATTTTGGCTTATAGAGTTGAAGGGAAACTCCATGATGGCAGGGAACATGATGGCATGAGCAGAGGCTGGAAATCACCTTCTGGCCAACATCCGGTGGACAACAGCAACAGGAGAGTGTGCCCAACACCAGCAAGGGGAAGCTGGCTGTATCCCTCATAATCCCACCCCCCCCAAAACACACCTCCAAAAAGGTTCTAATTCCCAAATAGTCATCAGCTGGGCATCAAGCATTCTGAACACAAGTTTATAGAAGACCCCTGAATCAAACCACCACACAGCCTCCCAAGTGCTAGGATTCAGAGGTATGAGCCACCACACCTGGCTCGTGGGACATTCATAGGCAGGACATTATAATAACATCATATCTGAATTTAACCCAGTGCACAGCACCTGTATGAGAGGTGCAGAGAAAGTTCACACAAGATACTTCATTTCACCTAGCTTATTTGCTTCTGTACCTCCACACTTATTCAATTTATGCACAAAGTGTTTATACCTTTCACAAGCCAGCACCATATCAGGAACAAAATGGGTTAAGATCCCAGCCAAATGGAGCTGAAATCCTAGCATGGAGTGGGGGCGGGGAAGAAAGGCAGCAAAGAAAAAGCAATAGGTACACTATAATATGTTAGTAAGTAACATGCACTGCAATATGTTATAAATAACATACTGTAACATGCTAGTAAGTAACATGCACTATAATATGTTAGTAAGTAACATACACTGCAATATGTTATAAATAACATATACTGTAATATGTTAGTAACATACACTGCAATATGTTATAAATAACATATACTGTAACATGTTAGTAAGTAACATACACTGTAATATGTTAGTAACATATACTGTAATATGATCATAAGTAACATATACTGTAATATGTTAGTAACATACACTGCAATATGTTATAAATAACATATACTGTAATATGTTAGTAAGTAACATGTACTGTAATATGTTAGTAAGTAACATACACTGCAATGTTAGTAACAGTCACTATATTTTAACATATACTGTAAGGTTAGTAACATACACTGTAATGTTAGTAACATGCACTGTAATATCTTAGAAACATACACTGTAATATGTTAGTAACATACACTGTAATATATTAGTAACAAGCACTGTAAAATGTTAGTAACATACACTGTAATATGTTAGTAAGTAACATGCTATGAATGGGAAAACAGAGCAGAGTAAGGGAGAGAGAGAGTATGGTGCAATTTCATCCAAAGACAAAATTATTTTTGAGGTAGGGTCTCACTTTAGCCCAGGCTGACCTGGAATTCACTATGTAGTCTCAGGCTTGCTTTGAAATTACTTTGATCCTCCTAACTCTGCCTCTCGAGTGCTGGGATCAAAAGTGTGTGCCACCATGCCCAGCCTCATTCAGTTATTAATGAGTCAGTGAGGGTTGGCGAGCATCTTAAACAATGCCTGGCACAGAGGAAGTGTTAGAAAATGCATGCTAAATGCTCAAACAGGGGAAATCCGTTCACCTTCCATTGGATTCCTGTTCTTCAGGTAACTGAAGGTGAGCTACTTAGGGAGATCTATGTACCTGATGATCTCTCCACAGCAACTGTTTCCAGCTTTAAGGATTTCCATACATCTTAACTCCTAATTTTAAACCAACAATTTCACCTGATCTTTCAGTCATATATTGTTTTTTTATTGTTTATAATGAGTTACATTATTTAGTGGACAAATAATGAGTTGTTATCCCCAATTCCCCAATGCCCCCCTCCCCATCCCCAATCAGCTGGATATCCTCCTCCGTGGGTAGTCTGGATCAGTCCTCGTGGCAGGGGACCATGGATAGCCTAGTATTCAGCCCGGTTCTCCTGGCCCAAGTGTGTTGTTACTGAGGGGTGCCATGCCTCTGGACAGTCTCCCCCACCACGGCTCTCACAATCTTTCCTCCCCCTCTTCCACTCAGTTCCCTGAGTCATGGTGGGTGAGTATTAAGGCGGTTTTATTGTTGAGATCTTATATTGTTAAAGCTAGAGGGACAAGTGGTTGGACTGAACTTAATGAAATATGCGTTCATACGTGATCATTTTCGACCCGTCCTTTTTCAAGGTATGTTAAACCTGAATCTGCAAAGTGTGTGTCTCTGCCCAGTGAGCTGCACATTGTACCTGTGGGGTGATGGAGCTTGAGGGAGGATGCCGAGATTTGCAGAGGTGGGTTAGAAATATCAAGCTTCATGATTTTTGCTTGGGGGCCAGCCCTATTGGAGAATTTTAATAATTAACATTCTCAAGGCTCCAGAAAACATTTAATTTCGTGGGGGATTTTACAACGCTCACCTTAAGATACAAGGTCCCTCTGCGGTGTCTCAGAGTGAAAACAGTGAAGCCAGTACAAAGTTTCATGTTGCTGGAAACCCAAGTTCTCATGTTATATCCAACAGATTGAGTTTGCAGTGAGTGCCTCGAGCGGATTAAATAATTCATTCACACACTTGGAAAAGGTATTTGAACACTGTGGTTTGGCCCCCCCAAGAACCTTACTTCCTGAGATTAGCTTCCTCTGTAATTTTCTTCTATAGAAGGGCTACTGCCAGGCTGACTGAAACAGGAAATTGTTACAATGGCTTTCACCTTGACTTTCTTAGGACACTTACTGTGGAGGAAGCTGTTTTAATTGTTTTCTTTTTAAAAATATTTTTATTTATTTTCAAGTAGAGAGAGACAGAGAGAAAATAGGCACTCCAGGACCTCTAGCCACTGCAAATGAACTCCAGATGCATGTGTCACTTTGTGCATCTGGCTTTATGTGGGTCCTGGGGAATTGAACCCCAGTCTTTAGGCTTTGCAGACAATTGCCTTATGTGCTAAGCCATCTCTCCAGCCCTGCTTTAATTTCTTAAATAGCTGACTGGAGAAGCCCAAGTGGTGAGGTGAGGTCTCCTGGCATAGTCAGCACCAACTAGAGCCATCTTGGAAGTGAGTCCTCCAGGTGATCGTCTTAATTCCCAACATTTCAAAATGATTCCCAACCCCAAACCATCCACAGAAGCGGCTTCCACACTCATTCCTCATAGAAAGTGAGATCATGCATGTTTGTTGTTGAGATTATGGATGTTTTTTTTTCTCTCTCTCTTTTAAAATTGGGAACTTTAATATAGGGACATACTGTGAATTGGTCATATTCCCATCAGGCACTTTGTCCTCTCTCCCCCGACCCCATTCCACCAAGGGCCCTCCTCCATGGGAGTGTGGGTAATCACTGAGGGTCACGAAAGCACCAGTCGATTCCTGTGGGGAGGACAGTGTCTTACAGTATGCCTTCCCATCCTGTGGCTCCTACACCCTTTCCACTCCCTCTTCCACAACGTTCTCTGAGCCTTGGAGGTGTGTTCGAAGTCTTCTGTGGTGTCTGTTATGATGAGTTTTGAGTCTCCTCAGTGTCTCCCGCCATGTCCATGGAGACAGTTCTCTGGTTAGCAGTGAGAACAGCATGAGCTGTTTCACTAACATTTCTAACACCAAATGTGAGTGTGCGTTTTTCCATACCAAGAGCCAATTCTCTAATTCCAGAGACATCCACTGGATTGGATCCAGTCCAATCCTATTTGACACTATCTGTCAGGAGCTCAAGCCCACAAAACCATTCCCTGTATCAGATGTCAGCCTCAAGTCTTGGCCTCTCATTCTAATCAGTTTTATATGGCTATAGTCTCAGGTTCTATCATTTCTAGAATGGCTCACAAAAATCAGGAGCATATAATTTATTATAATAGTCAAATGAAATTGTTGTATAGGGCAAGGTATGGGGTAGAGGTAGCTATGCCATTCTCCTCCTTGACATGCCACCTTCCCAGAATCCTGTTGTTTAGGGATGTTCATGGAGGTTTCATTACATAATCATGATTGATTAAATCATTGCTCATTGACCCTAGGAATTGATGTATGGGACTGAATTCCCAACTATCACATCATGGGAAAGGCGTTCTGATGACCAGCCACTATCATACAAAAGAACCTTTTGACTTCATGGATTCCCAGGCGTTTAGGAGCTGTATGCCAGCAATTAGGGACTAAGAGCAAACATATACTTCCCATTTTTACCACAACTATTTCAAGGTACTGTCATGAATGAGAGAACTATGCCATTAATGTGGACCTCTGCTTTGTATTTTTCCACAATGCCAGAATTTATTGGATTTGAATGGATTCCCAAGCTTCATGGGTTTCCCTGGCTTCACTCACTGAGTGTTCTTGGTTTCTCTTGGCGTCATGGCCACGGCCATTGCAAGCTCTCTGTTCCATTCCTGTCTTACTCACTAACACCTTCTCATGTAGTGATTTCAACCGCTTGCGTCCTCTGTCACACTTGGAGCATTTGGACTAGCTCACAGAAAGTTGCAATAGAAGGACTTCAAAAAGTAAAAGAACAACAACAACAAAAAAAAGTAAAAGAACAAAAAAGAGAGACAAAAAAAGGAGAATATAGGACTTCAAAAGGCCATGCGTACCAGTAATCCCAGCACTAGGGAGGCAGAGGTGAGAGGATCATGACTTCCAAGAAAGCCTGGGCTTGGTCCCCAACATTGGGAGTTGTGGGGGGGGGGGAGGAGGAAAGAAAGAAAAAGCAAAGAAAAAGCAACAATACAAAGAAAGCCAATGGAAACGATCAACACAGAAGGCAGCGAGTCACTGCTTTGGGTAAGGCCATGGTGACTGTCAGAGGAGTCCAGGTAATGCTGATGTGGGAGGTGCCTGAGTCTGAGGACAGCTGGGAGTTTCATCATGGTTATGATAGTCTGTGACAAGGTGATGGGCCAGTTGTCCATAGTCACAGGTGTCCTTCCTTTCATACATCTCAGGTGAGAAGGTTGCGTCACTTGGACGTCTGGTGTACTGGGTAAGCTCTCATGCCTGGGATCTCTGTGATGACCTGTACATCCATGTGCCTGTGTCTTCATTTCCTGTGATGTGTTCCCAGGTGGTACATTTTTATTAGGACACTGTTGTAGTTATCTTTTCATTGTTGAGACACGTGACAGGTGACAGTAACTGGCTAGACAATCAGGGTAACAGAACCCCAAAAGTGAATGGTATTTTCCCTTTTGACTAGAAGCGTGAAAGGTCACCAGGCCTACAGAAACCTGGATACTCTTCTTTCCTCCTTCTTCCCCGTAGAGTTCCACTCCCCAGGAAAGATTTCTAGATGAAGTTTGCACCTTTCCTAAGTGATCAAAACTCTGATTCCCACCTGTGATTTCTGGAACTATTGCCCCATCTTGCAGAAACCCAATTTTTTTCCCCTAGAATGTGTGAAATCTGGTTCTTGTCATGTAGAGACCCATGAATCTGGTCCCTGGCACATAGCAACCTGTGCAATGTTCTATCAAAACCCTAAGTCAAATCACCTCAAATCTCCTCCCTGGAGACAAGTCTTTTCTTTTCTATCAAGATCTAATAAACACCTAAAGCCTCCGTTTCACTCTCCTGTGGTCTGTGAATCTCATTCGTGGAATTCATAAGACAAGAACCCAAGAAGGTCACTGACTCAGTGGAAGCTCTGTGTGATGGTGAGCTCTGGCACCTTGGCTCCTGAGTTACAGCCCACCTAAGAGCAGAGATAAAGCTCTGGCACTCTCAAGGACACCCCAGAAGTCCTGTATCACAAACACCCAAGCAGAAGCAGTTGATGAGAGGAAAGGGTTGATTTCAGGCCTACAGCTTCCAGGAAAGCTTCGGGCAGAGGAAGCTGGCTCACTCCATCACACACCCACAGCAGAGAGAGCAAAACAAAATCAACACCAGCAAGTCCAGAGAGCCAGAGCTCAAGCTGGCTCTGAACACACAGTGGGCTGGACCCAAGATCCTTCCCCAGTGACACACCTCCTCCAGCAGGGCTCTCTCTGCCTGCTGAAGACTAAGTAGGAAGCTTAATCAAAAATACCTAAGGAAGCTGGACGTGGTGGCTCATGCCTTTAGTCCCAGCACTTGGGAGGTGGAGGAAGGAGGATCATTGTGAATTCAAGGCCAATTTGAGACTACCAGTGAATTCCAGATTCCAGGTCAGCCTAGGCTATAGCGAGAACCTACCCCAGAAAACCAACCAACCAACCAACCAACCAACAAATCCCTCAGGATGGGCTGGAGAGATGGCTCAGTGGTTTTCTTACCCGGAAAGCCTAATGACCTGGGTTCGATTTCCCAGTACCCACGTAAAGCCAGATGCACATAGTGAATGCATCTAGAGTTTGCAGTGGCTGGAGGCACTACTGTGCCCATTCTCATTGTCTCCCATTTTTTCTCTTTCTCCTTGCAAATACATAAATAAAATATTTTTTAAAATACCTAAGGCTACGGGGGACATACATTTACATTCAAACCACTAATGATACATAAGTCATTTATCAATTAGTGGCATTCCGAGTATGTTCTCCGAGTCTTGGGGAACAAGCTCACAACGAATCCGAGGCTGCTTCTGTTCTTTGATGCCTGTCTGCAAGAAGTAATAAACCTGTTTTCTGTAGCTATGTGCGGGCGTTCTGTCTCACCGGACTCAGATAAAGTGGTAACCAGGGCCCAGTGAGCCTGCTTTTATGCCCCTTTTGTTTGTGTGGGCAAAGCTTTCCTTGGTAACACCAGAAACATTCTTAAAATGAATGATCCTAATCTCTGGAAAGAGTGGGAAGGTAAGAGTTGCCTTCATCTTTTTCTTTTGTTCATTCATTCATTCAACAAATAGATATTGAGTATATGTCACATGCCAACAGTTGAATATATAGTAGTGAGCAAGGAAAATAAAGCCTCTACTGTCATGAAATATGCTTTTGGGTGGAAGGAGATGTAGAACAAAGAATTTAATGAACAAGATAATTTCAGGGGAGACAGAGCTCTCTGAAGAAGATGGAGTCTAAGATAAAAGTAATCCATAAATAATCCTCTTTTATCATACTTCACACAATTTCCAAATTCTATGAACTCTGCCTATAATTCTCTTCTCCCTCTACAATGTTTTTGTGAGTCAGCCGTAAGTGAGAACTTTAACACTGCAATTTGGAGATGAGATTCTTTTTAGAAATATTTTATTTATTCATTTTCAAGCAGAGAGAGAGAGAGAGAGAGAGAGAGAGAGAGAGAGAGAGAGAGAGAGAGAGAGAGAGAGAGAGAATACCAGGGCCACCACCTGTGGGTCTGGCATATATGGGTCCTGGGGAATTGAACCCAGGGCCTTAGGCACTAGAGGCAAGTGCCTTAACCGTTGAGCCATCTCTCCAGCCCTGGAGATGAGATTCTTGAATTAGCTGTCTGGTTGTTACAGAAGTGATACATGGCCAAATTCAGGTCGCGGATCTTTGTCCCAGGTAATTAAATCAATCAATGGGCAGATACCAGAGTAGGTCACTAAATGACCTTATAAGTAGCCTAGTGGGTTAAACCTTAGGGTTATCCCAAAGGTCCCTCATTTGCAGACACTAAAATATACCTTAAATTTAAAGCCTTAGTATTGGGCTGGAGAGATGGCTCAGCAGTTAAGGTGCTTGCCTATACGCCTAACGATCCGAGTTGGATTCCCCAGAGCTCACATAAAGCCAGATGCACAAAGTAGTGCACGCATTTAGAGTTTATTTACAGAAGCAGCTGGAGGCCCTGGCATGTCCACTCTTTCTGTCTGTCTCTCTTCTATCTCTCCTTGCTTGCAAATAACTAAAAAATATTTTTAAAAACCGCAAAAAAAAACCTTAGTATAATTTATTTTCTGACATGCCTTTTTGTTGGCTTGTGATAATTATCCATGTTTATGGAGTATAGTGATTATACACACTGTGTAAGCATAAGGATAAAATATTATGATAAAATGTATATGAACAATGACAAAACTAGAGTATTGAACATTTCTATCTCTTTAAGCATTTATTAATTCTTTGTGTTGGGAAACTTCAAAGTCTTCTGGTTCTTTGCACAACACCTAACAAATTGTCATGAACTATAACTATCCTACAGTGCTGCAAAACATCATAACTAGTTCCTCCTATCGATCTATATTCTCCATGTTCTGTAATGCTCATTCACACACCCTTCCATATTTGTATGCCCGACATGTGTACAGCACCCATGTTTAGTTTGATGACCAGGTAAATGGAGCCCACAGAGTATACTAGGTATTTAAATATTAACTAGATCCTGAGTGCTGGCTACTGAAACACTAGCTGTGCTGTGGCTCATAGCTTAAAAACATTAAAAAAGAATGGGCTTCCATGCATACCAGGCATGCCCTGCACAGCAGATTTCATTCACGCCGGGTGATGGCTGCTTCCTGGGATTAGCCCATGCATGCATGGATACAGAATTGCTTTTATCTCGCTTACCATCCTCTACGGCAATGCAAGAGTCCTGCTTTCTGCTTCCTGAGCCACTAAATACTAACAATCTTTATGATATAAGGATAAGCAACAAGTAAACATTCAGAACACTATGCATAGCAGATTATTATGTGCATATAATGTGGATATCATTCATATCTCTAGGCACTCAGGATATAGAAGAGAAGGACCCTGCTGAGGTCACTACCCTACCAAGCCTCTGCACTAAGGCTGTGAATAGAGTTGAGTTATAGTAGAGCAGGGCTATTTGGAGTATGGCAGATAATTTATAAAAACTGAATAAACAAAACTTCCTTAAAATGAGCCAATGGGAGATACTTTAGAACCAAAGTAATAAAATGAAGTGTAGGATTATTTTTAAGAGTGGACAGGACTCTTATTGAGAAAACAGCTTAAGCTCTTTTTTTAAAAAATTGTCCATTATTTAATGGGCAAACAATGAGTTTTTATCCCCACCATCCCCAATCAGCTGGATATCCTCCTCCGTGGGCCGTCTGGATCAGTCCGTGGGGCAGGGGACCATGGATAGCCTAGTACTCAGCCCGGAACCCATAACTAGCACTGGGGTTGGTCTGGATGGAGAGAGTGAAGGAGGATTTCAGTAGATTGCCGCAGAATTTAAGGAGAAGTCCAAGAGCTAATCTTCAGTAAGGTAGGTATGGGCTCCAGCTATGACACTGAGTCTCAGCTCTCAACTCCCAGCTTCTGTCTCTAGATTTGAATTTTTTAGAGAGAAAAATCATTGTCCCTTTGTGCCTCAAAGTAAGTCTGGCTCAGGAACTGCGTTCACCATTTCCTTAGAAAGTGAGACCACTTCCTTCTCTCCCTTGGGGTCTTTGAAATGCTTTCACTGCCACACCCCTGTGTGACAGTGAGATCAATGCAGCCTCCAGCAGCCTCTCTCCATGGTGGCCTAGGCATTAGCAATGCTGGAAGTCCTTTGCTCCATGGGACTGACTAGCACCACTAGCTTCCCAGGGCTATTATGGTATATATGCTTTATAGAATATATATATATATGGTATATATTATATTATGGTATGCCATAAAAAAAGTGTGGAACGCCAGGCTAGCCTTTTCTGAATTCCTGAATTGTTATTTTAGGAGTCATAACCTAGTGGATAATAGCATGGGTGCTGGAGCCAAGTAGCAATGGGTCCACCTTCCAGCTTTCCTAATGACCATCTGATTTACATTGGTTACCTCTGTGAGCTTGTGTATTTTGCTTCCTCAGGTGTAAATTTCAGCAATAATAACACTTATCCTGCAGTATTGCAGGACCACTCAGCTGCTGGAGGCTAGAAGCGCTGGGATGATGCCACCTTAACAGCTACATGACCTTGACAGGTCATTGATGTGCTCCAAGTGCCCGTCTCTGGAAACTGGACACCAGTTACTCAGGTATCTCAGTGGGCTACAGGAAGAACAAATGCATTAATGTATGTGTTAAGGATTGAGTTGGGGAGCTGGAGAGATGGTTCAGTAGTTATGGAGCTTGCCTGCAAAGCCTGATGGCCTGGGTTTGATTCCTCAGTACCCACATAAAAGCAGATGCACAAAGTGGTACATGTGTCTGGAGTTTGTTTACAGTGGCAGGAGGCCCTGGTTCACCGATTCTCACACACACACTTTCTCTTTTTCTCCCTTAAGTAAATAAATAATAGACTTTAAAATAACAAAGAAAAACAAATAGAAGCCCTTGGAGGCTGGGTGAGGAGATGGTGCAGCAGCAAAATGCTTGCCCTACAAGCATGAGGACCCAGTCCTGAATCTCCAGAACTTTAAACACAAAATGCACATCACATACCTGTGACTCCAGCACTGGGGAGGCAGAGCGAGACTCCCTGGGGCTTGCTGACCAGCTCATCTAGCTGAATCTGTGAACTGCAGGTCCAGTGAGAAATCTTATCTTAAAAAGTAAGATTGAAGATCAATTGAGGAAGACATTATTAAACACCAACCCCTAGCCTCCACATGTATGGACACACACATATATCCATATAGATATATGAACACACACCACATATATACAAACACAAAGAAAAAAACCCTTCTTCAAATTAAGTACGTAAACACTATGTGATAGGAATATAATGAGGTAGGCTAGGGAGATGGCTCAGTGGGTATGAACACCTGCTGCCCACGCATAGGACTTGAGCTCATCCTCGACACCCATGAAAAAACTGGGGTATGGCCATAGATTCATGTACCCCAGTGCTGAGGGGGGGCAGAGAGAGAGGGGCATCACGGGGGTCACTGTCAGTCAGTGGAACAGAGAAACTAGTTCAGTGAGAGCCCTGCCTGTCTCAGGGAGATAACGTGGATAAGCAAGAGAGAAGGATGTCTTCCTCTGCCTACCATGTGTATGTGCACAGGGCATGTACACCTACATGCATATCACACATACACACACACACACATACACACACCCCAAAATAAAAAAGAGAGGAAAGAAAAAAATAGAATGGGAGCCACAACTGCAAATCACAGATGGAATTTTAACGTGGCTCCTAGGAAAATTTCTTTATTTAAAAAATATTTTATTTATTCATTTTCGATCAGATAGAGAGAGAGAGAGAGAGAGAGAGAGAGAGAGAGAGAGAGAGAGAGAGAGAGAGAGAGAGAGAGAGAGAGAAGAGAGAGAGAACCAGGGCCACCACCTTGTGGATCTCGCTTATGTGGGTCCTGGGGAATTGAACCCAGGGCCTTAGGCACTGGAGGCAAGTGCCTTAACCGCCCAGCCATCTCTCTAGCCCTCCTAGGAAAATTTCTTAAGTGAAAAGAAGCAGGAGAAATGAAACAAAACCGATCAAGCAGTAATTTAGTATTTAATCCGTGTGTGGTACTGTTATCACCTCACCAAATAATCGATAGGATATCATCCTTTTTGCATACTAAGTCTTTGAATTGTGCTCTTTGTGAATGTTTAAACAATCCACATTCCAAGAACTCAGTGGCAGCTGGATAGGACAGTGTAGGATTAAACAGCAGGTATGTACAGAACCTTGTAGAAGCTTCAGGGCACACCATAACCTCACCCCGGAGGGATGTTTTATACAGATCGAATGTAATGGACCAGTACGTTTTGATTAAAAAGAGTTGGATATTTCAAAATGATGAACTTTTACCTCCATCTGCTGTCCTCAGCTCATCTCCAGAAGGATTATGCTAATGGCATCATCGCTATTCTTAAACAGTGACCTAAAGGGACATAGGCCAGTACCCTCCCTGCTGGGGGGAGTTTGATAGAAGTGGCTATCTTGTTCTCTCTCAGGGGACCTCAGGCTTGGTACCCAGGAGGACTATGCATATTAGCAAGCTTGCTGAGGACAAATAAGTATTTTTTCCCCCAGTGCTGGAAACACCAGCAGCAATTTTTAACCCTTCTTTTGTAGGAGTTGATGGGCGAGGCAGGCTGTAATCAGCATCATGTGTTAACTGAGGACAAAGTGTGTGCAGGCAGCTTGCTCCTTGATAGTGACAGCCCCAAAACACACACACAGCTTTCAGAACCTTGAGTAGCTTGTATGGGTTCCAGAAAAAAAAAATAACACAACAGTTTCTATAACCACATCAAAGTGGAGGAAAGATGTTCAGGCCAAGCAGGCCACCAAGAAGAAGCTGGTGAAGATGAACACACCCACACATCCCCAAGCCTGGGCCCCAGTGTGCATCAGTGTTTCTTGTTAGAGGTGAGTGTTTCTCACTCTGCTCTTCAGAGCCTTTGGCATTTTCTGTGACAGCTGGGTACAGTTGCAGGACCCAGGTTTGTTCGTGTCCCAAACCATACCCCATGGGCTACTGTTTCCACAGTAGTGACCTCTGAGGTTGAGTCACTCAACAGTGTGCAGGACTGTAGGCACACCTTGACTTGGCCTCACACATCTGAGTAGGCCAAGTTTTCACTTTGGCTATGGCTTCTCCTTCTGTGGAAAAATCTGTGGTAAGCATATTGCTCTGAGCCCCGAGTCATTTGTGCTAAAAATAATGATTAGTGTGGTAGTTTTGAATAGATGTCCCCCCCCCCAAAGAATCAAAGGTTTATTATAATTGTGAATTGTCTCCAGCTCTCTGGCTGGAGGAGGTGTCACTTTGGCCTGGCCTCCTTGGGTCATGACACCCTTTCTAAATTGGATGCAAAATTCTAGGGATACATATGCAAAACAGCAGCCAGAACCCAAGTCTGACAATTCTGCCATTTTGTGAGTTACAGTGCTACAGTTGCTACTGGTTTTGGAGGTGCTGGGCCTCTGTCTGCCTCTGCTTGGATCTGGCCAGCCTTTTTCCTTAACTTCCCCTGGGTCTGTTACTTCAATAAATAATTTCCTCCACCAAATTGTGCCTGGTTTGGAGATTCATCCCAGCAGCATGTGGCTGACTACGACAATTAGCATCCACCACCGACCACTTAGTATAGTCCCCACCTGTTCTCAGTGTAGGAACAGTGACCCCAAACTCTCTGCTTAGAGCTTGCCATTCAGCATTAGATTAGCTAGGACCGCCATAGCACTGGGTGGCTGAAACCAGGGCTTTATATACTTTTTCCATTTGTGATCCCTCTTTACCTGAAATGCTTTTACACCTGGGGTATAAGGGTGTATAATAAAATAGGTATACAAATCAGGTATTTACTGACAATAGATTATAAGGAAATTTCTTTTCAAACACTTCTATGGGATACATATCATGTTACCAATTATTAAAGGTAAAAGGACAAATTTCCATCATAATGGAGATGGATGTGCTTGTGTATTTTTGCACAAACAATTAAATCCTGGCTATGTGAGACTTCATGATATAAAGCATCTTCAGTGTGCTTTAGAGTTAACTGGTATTTTGATTTTATAATCATCAATGCTGAGCCTGTATTTTCCCATACGTATGTAGTAGGATCATTTCAGAAACGGTTGGAAATTCTGTCCTAATCCCAAATCAAAATTTATTTAGCAACTCCTTATGAAACTCAAGTCAGAAACTCAAACATTAATGCTTAAAAATAATCAAACATTCCAGCACAATACAATCCAAAGATATACTTCCTGGATACTAATTTTGCTAAGGAATGATGATAGGAAAATATGAAAAGTTGTGGAAAATTAAGTCTTTGTAAAATTAAGTCATTATGTTTCATAAAAGCAAAAAACCCAGTATGTACAGTGAAAACGCTGTAATTCATAACATATAACAGTCTTGAACTTGAGAGAAGGTGTTTCTGGCAGCGTTCGTTGGCGTTATGTGGTGTGATGACATGCACAGTGTGAAGTGGGCATGTTGCATGTTAAGAAGCAAGTCTGCAGTGAACCACATGGGTGAATTCTCCAGAATCACCTGGATTCATTACTCATTTGATTTGGATTTCATTTGTATGTTGTATGTTCAGAAACTGTTGACATTGTTTTTTAACCTCCACATTTAGTCAGTTGAGAGCGATGGATAGCCTCTCCTGGTTGTCGATGAGCTTAATTTGTGGGACTAAGGTGCGGGAATATTGCAGGCCACCAAAACCAAGCCTTCACTTAGTAGCTCTGAGGTTCAGACCCAAGATGAATTAAAGAATGCAGGCAAGGGTGAGAAACCCTAAATAGATTTGTAAAGGAGTATGAGAGAGAGGGGGGGGGCAACAAGCTGTAGGGTTTACTAACCTTTTATGGGAGATAAGGCAGTAACCGGATAGACTGTGATAGTCTTAACTGACGTTTGCTGTTCTTCCAGAACATTGTGGACAGAATCAGTGAAGAGTTTTTATCCCTGGTACAGACCCTGTTGACCCAATCAAAGAGATGATCACTTGTCACTCACCCAATCAGAGGAGTGGTCATCATGACGGTCACTTGGTCCATTCCCTCTCCCGACTGGTTGTACTCATTCTGACTGAGTCCTTAAACCATGTCTGGCTTGTCATGGACCCTCACTCACTGCCTAGAGGACCCGACTCCTAGCTCAACTCCATATGGGATGGTGACCCACAGTTGAAGATGCTGGGATTTAAACAACAGAAATGTATTTTCTTACAGATCTGGAGGCTGCAAGTTCATGGTCACAATGCCAGTAGAACAATCTTTCCCAGGGCTTGGGAGGGAGGGTCTGCTCTATGCCTCTCTCCCAGTCGCTGCTGGCTTGCTGCCTATCTTTGGTGTCCCTTGGCTTGTAGACATATCACTCCCATCTCTACCTTCGCTCTCACATGGGACTCTGTGTATGTCTGTGCCACTTCTTCTAAGGACACCAGCCCTACTGGACGAGGGCCATTCCTGCTGGCACTCTAAGTTAATTACCTCTAAAATGGTTCTGTTACCAAACAGTATCGGATTCTAAAGAGAGGGTAGGCCTTTAATGTGTGAACTTTGAGAGGACCAATAGAATGCTTTTATTTATTTATCTAATTTGCAAGCATAGTCTCTCTCTCTCTCTCTCTCTCTCTCTCTCTCTCTCTCTCTCTCTCTCTCTCTCTCACACACACACACACACACACACACACCAGGTTATGAAGCACATGTTCAAAAGGTTAGAACTGCAAATAGACACTTTTGGGTACGTTCGGCTTGCATCCTAAAGATGGTGAACAGGAACACTTCTGGGCATGCTCAGCTTCCTCATGAAGATGACAGACAGGAACATCTCTGGGCACACTTAGCATCCTATAAACTTGGCAGACAGGAATGTCTCTGGGAATGCCCAGCTTTCTCCCAAACCTTCTAGCAGCTTCCAGCAGCATCCAGGCACATTACTAATAAATCTTCCTCTGTGCTCACTGACCCCGTCCAGGGGGAGTAAACAAAACCTTTGAGCAATTTCACCAGTAAAGCTTGTTACTTGAGACTAAAGTTATTTTTCACAAGTTGTTTTCTAATTAAAAGTTTAGTTCTGCTTTTCAGATCCATAATCAAACCTCATTCAGATATCTTCTCCTTGATTTCGTTTTATGCTTGATTCAGATAATAGCAATTTGCTACCAAATATTACAACATCTAATCAAGTCTCTGCTTCTAGGAGCCTACTGGTTTTTAAACCACAGGGCGGGGATAGGGTATGTATCTAGAGCTTTCTTCTAGCTTTAGGTTTTTATGATTCTGTTTTAAAATTTGAGGCCTGAAAAGAGGAGGAAGATCTAGATTAATCTGGGAGATTCTTGGCATTTCAGAAGAAATAGACTTTTCCAAGATCAATCTTTAAAAACTAACCCTGCTCCTGCTGAGCTAAAAGCCTGGAGACAAGATGTTAGGAGCCAAGACTTGCTCATACAATGTATCTAATTATTACCAATAAAAAAAAAGTTAAAATTAAAGGAAAAAAAAAAAAAGACATTAGGAGCCAAGCAGGTAAGGAGGGGCAATGCTGCCTCCCACTGGACCAATGTGGAACAGCAGTGTAGTGGGCAGGTGGCTCTGTGCCATCCTTATGTGCTGGTCACGGCCCAGCAGACAGCAGTGGCAAAATGTGAGTGTCAGCTGGCTTTGCTAAGAGCCCAGTGGTTGATTTAAACAGGAACTGTCCACATGGTCCTGATGCAGCAGTTGCTGTAAAGATGTCTGTGAGCTGGGCTGGAGGCTCTATGCAGGTATGAAAGCAGGAGCAAGGTCTCTTCTAGATCAGAAGATCAGATCAAGAAAGCCACAGAATGCCAGCAGGTGCCTGACAAGCCAGGCAAAGCCAGTGCAAAGGCAGAGAGTGTGAGCTTATGCTAGTTGACCCCAAGGTAGGGTTCTTCCCCTTCAACCAGGGATCTTGACCAATACAGCCGACAGAGCAATCAGAAAACCTCCTGAGCACATACAAAGTGACTCATAATATATACAGAGGTGACACATGCCTTGACTGTCAATATGCCATGTGTTTATGAGAAATGGAATCCAAGCAACACAGGAAGCCACACACAGGTGCTAGACAAAAGCATGATGCAGCTCAGAGGAGTGTGTCTGCTTTGATTACCCCCATGCCTGGCCCCTGTAACACATCAGATACACACACACAGACACACACACACACACACACACACACACACACACACACACACACACACACACACACCACTCCTTGGTAGCAAGGGATGCACTTTCCAGTGTTACTTCAATTAGAAGAGAAATTGCTAGATACACATGGAAATGAGGAAGGACCTCGTGAATCTCAGAGCTGCTGCCGGGGCTTTTAGGAATGGACAGGAAGCCACCCCACCTCCAGGGGTGTGTAAGACCCCCAGCACAGCAGAGCCAAGGAGCCCAGAAAGAAGGATGGCATCTGGAAGCCATTTGGTAACCTCTCTGTCCTAGAACCTAGTTATCTTGTTCCCTCTCCCCCTTCTGGTCTTCCCTTCATCCCAGAAGCTGACATTTGTTGGCTTTACTGTGGTCAACCCCTATGGGCCACGTCTCCTTCTATCCTCACCTCTAGCACGCCCTAAACACCTCATTCTCAGCATGTCTCACACGCTGACACGTGTCTCTTCACCACCCCTGTGTCCTCTACTTCCACAGTCTCTGCCTTCTCTTGACCACGTTATAATCTTTGTAATCCTGTCTGGTTTTTCTCTGTTTTTTTTTTTCACTCTTTCCTTATAGCATTACTTCATATTCTGAGACACTCCTTTTATGTTCTTGAGAAATATACTTTGGTGATTTACTTCCCCCCCAAGGTTTTTCTGCATTGCAGAGACTTCTCATGTATATTATAGCTACTGGCCAGTTCTAAGGAGTTTGTGTGTCTGTGTCAATGCGATCAGCTGTGGCCTGAGGCAGGGTTCGAATCACAGAATTTGACCATTTGTGCAATGGAGCAGAAACTCAGTGAAGCATTCTGAGTATAACCCTATATGAGGGCCTGGTGGGGGGCTGGCAGGGTGCATGCCTTTTCCAATGCCCACCTCCAATACCTGCCTCCAATGCCATCTCTTGCATGATGCTCTCATTGACTTGATCCAAGAGCATTTTGTGGGTTGCCAGCTGCCTTACTTTTGTGGGCTTGTCTTTCTCTTATAGAGTGAAGGATGAGGCAGAGGAGAGCTGGTATGTTTGTTTCCTTGGTCAGAAAAGATCTTGGGAAATAAGAAGGTGACAGGCCATAGCACACACATTTCATGTGCACTTGGTGGCAAATGCCACATGTGATGTGTTGTAGTTACCTTCTTGTTGCTGGGACAAAGTACCTGACCAAAAGCAACTGATGGGATTGGAAAATTTTTATTTTGGCTTAGTCTCAAGGGGAAGTTTCATGAAACCAGGGAAAGGCATGACATGAGCAGAGGCTGGACATCACCTCCTTGCCAACAGCAGGTGGAGAACAATAGCAGGAGAGTGAGCTGAGTTCAGGCAAGGGCTTTCACACCTCAAAGCCTGCCCTCAGTAACACACCTCCTCCAGCAAGCCTCCACTTTCCAAATTGCCACCAGCTGGAGACCAAGCATTCAAAATACACAAGTTTATGGGAGACTTCTTCTTCAAGCCACCATGCTATAATGCCTTTCTTAAGAAGAACTTTTGGGGAAATAAGAAGGCATTTGGAAAGTAGCTTTAGTGTGGTGGTTATTACTGCCAATTTAGCGGGGATTAGAAGCACCCAGGGGCCAAGCTCTGGGCACATCTCTCAGACTGGGTAAGGGTAAATGTGGGCAGTACCATCCCATGGGCTGGGATCCCAGGCTGAATACAAAGGAGACAGAGAGCTGAGCACCAGCACTAATTCCTCTCTGCTTTCTGACTGAGGACACAATGTGACCAGCTGCCTCATGTTCCTGCCACCATGCCTTCCCAATCATGACAGGATTGAGCTTTGAGCCAAAATAAACCCTTCTTTTCCTAAGTTGCTTTTGTCCCAGAAATGAGAAAAACAACTAAATATAGTCAGGCATCTGTTCAAAGCTGTCATTTTATAGTTACTATTATTAGTTCTCTAATTGTGAGCCTTTTTACTCTGGGTTAGGGCTAGTTCTGGTCATTCAAATCCTCCAGACTTCTGTTCAAACCTACTATGCTCTACAAACCCAATCTCCCATTCTCCTTATATATTGGCTCTTGTATACAGTAAGCCAAGGAGGACAAATAATAGCACAAAGGGTTTTGGTTCTGGAATGTAACCTTCAATTTGATCCAGCCCAATGCATGGGTCAAATGTTGCACATTCACTTGTCCACATGCAAAACTGGTTCCACAGTCACTGGTCAGTGAGAGGGATCTGACATCTGGTCTCCATACACCCACTGCGTCTCACAGGACAGGTGCTTGAAAACTCTGCAAAAGGGAAGAAAAGGGAGTTCTCTCAGAGACACCCCAATACTTAGTACTCCACCCCAAATTGTGATGATGTGAAGTGCTTTGAGAACCTCCACGTTCAAGGCTCAGGGCAAGCTGCCTGGTCGAGCAGGAGTGCAGCTGAGCTTTTCAGGCAGGTCCTGAGAATGCATGGCCACCTGGAAGTAATCACGAACACCCACATCCAGATCTTTGTGGTTCATTTCACCATATGAAAGAAATGGACGCATCCTTTCAGAGCTGCCAATGGCGCAGCTGCTGACCTCAGGATTAAGCCCTCCCCAGGCTCAGTACATCTTGCTTTCAGAGCGGGAAGCATCCTGGCAGGCTGATGCCTTCCTGATTTATCAGTCGGACGAAGATCTGATTTTCCAGTCCTGAAGTCACTGAAAACAGTGTTTTGCTGAGGGTTACAGAAGAGCCAGGTTCATGTGTGCACAAGTGTGTGTGTGCATGTGAGAGTGTATATGTGTGTATGTGTGTGTGATATGAATGGAAGCAAGTCAATAATAGATGATGGATATTTTGAATATTTGTTATCATGCTATTGGAAAAGCATTATAGTCTGAAATCTTTCACAAATGACAGAGCTCCCTAGATGTGCACATGAGAGAAAAAGAGAGAACGAGAGAAAGAGAGAGGGGTCAGAGGAAGGGAGAGCAGTGAGATCCACAAGCCGCTGCTTGCACCTGGCCATTCATTTACCTCGTTGTCATGGTTTGATCCAGGTGTCCCCCATAAAGAAATGAATGTGTTCTCAGTGATCGATCCTCAGCTGATGGCAGTTCAGGAATTAGAACCTTGCTAGATCTGTGTTGTCAGAGGCGGGCTTATGGGGTTATAAGACAGCTTCCCCTTGCCAGTGTTTGGCACACCTTCCTGCTGCTATTTGCAGTGCTGTGGTGGAGGTGATGTCCACCCCTCTGCTCATGCCATCGTTTTCCCTGCCAGGATGGAGTCTCCCCTCGAGTCCGTAAGCCAAATAAACCCATTCCTCCATGAGCCGCTTTTGCTTTGATTCTTTGTGCGCAGCAACTAGAAAGCTGACTGCAACAGTTTTGGTACCAGAATGTGGGGTCATTTTTTGCTGCTAGAACCCTGATCTCATGGCTTTGGGCTTTTGGAAGTGATTTGCAGGAGGAAGATGGAAGGATTTGAAACCTTGTCCTGAGAGACACCTTGCAGTGTTGTGAGTTCAGCTTGATGGACCATTCTGGTCAGAGTTAAAAGACCTGAATGTAATAAGAACTATGGACTGTGAGGTTTGGCTTACTAGAGTAAGAAAAAACCAGAAGCAGTTTGTGTGAGAGGCTTGCTGTGTTCTGCCTGCCTGTGTCCTGGGAACCTGTGCAGGGTTGTTTTATGTAAAGATGGACTTGTGTGAGCAGATGGAGATGGCACAGAAAGAAAGATCTTTGGGCCCAAACTGATGCCCGTTCATGTGCAATTGTTTGAGAGATGATAACCATTGAGATTAGGCCAGCTGGTCTGCATTGGAACAACAGGAAGAATGCGGACTCTTTGAAGTAAGGGGCCTGAATGCTTTGTTCCCTCTGGATTAACAAATTGGTAGCCCACCTGGTTTTGTGGAATGGAGATTGGCTAGAAAGAGAGGGTCATTGGATTTGCAACACAGTTTTGTTTTTGAAAAATGGCCATCGGCGTGTGAAGCAGGTGTGCAAGGTTGCCTGCATGGAGCCCGATGGGGCCATGAGGATGAACTGTGGATTGCAATGGAGACCCAATAAGATGCCAGGACTATGGATGGCTGCCAAGGCGAGCTGCCAGCACTGGATGAAGTTTTCCCAGACTGTGAGTAGCTGAGCTGGAGGGACGGAATCAAATCTCCAAGAGACTTGTGCAAACGCAGGGTCATTGAATTTGGGGTTAGAGGTTGAAGTTTCCCTGCTTGTTTTAAATCTTGTTTTGGTTCAATCTGTTTTTGCCGTGCCTCATGTTTTGCAGTGTGAATGCTCTGTGCCATTATGGGTTTATTTTTGGTATTATGGCTCAGTTGAAAGCTGTAGGGACTTAAGAGTTGAGCTGAACACATTGTATTTACATCATGTATGATTATTAGTTTGTGGGGGCCAGGGGTGGACTGTCATGGTTTGATCCAGGTGTCTACAAACAAATGAATGTGTTCTCAATGATCAATCCTCAGCTGATGGCAGTTCAGGAATTAGAATCTTGCTAGATCTGTGTTGTTGGGGGCAGGCTTATGGGGTTATAAACCAGCTTCCCTTTGCCAGTTTTTGGCATACCTTCCTGCCATTGTTTGCAGTTCTGTGGTGGAGATGATGTCCACCCCTCTGCTCATGCCATTGTTTTCCCTGCCAGGATGGGGTCTCCCCTCAAGTCCATAAGCCAAATAAACCCATTCCTCCACAAGTTGCTTTTGCTTGGATTCTTTCTGCGCAGCAACTAGAATGCTGACTGCAACACTCATGCACAATTCTGTTTCTCCGTGGCATTTGTCAGATGAATGAGTTGTCTTCAGAGACCAAAGCCTTCCCTTTTCTTCTTTTTTTGAGGCACAGGTGTGAACCCAAGTTCTTAAATGCTACCTAAGCGATGAGCATTCCTGCTCCTTACACCCTCCCCAGCTCCATCTCGCACTTTCTCAGGATTGTGTGGAAGGACCACTTCCAGGCCAGGCAGAACCGCAGCTGCAGATCGACCTGATGTGTGGGCAGATGTGGTTGGCACCAGCCTCGTTCTGTTCTGAGTACTCCTGCTGCAAGTCCCTGCACTAGGTTCGAAGTTTGTTTCCATGAACAAGCCAGGGAAGGAAGTCTGGAGAACTGAGACTTGGTACACACTAGGGAAGACATCTGATAGATGCCAGGCTTTGGACTGCCCAGCTCTGTGATAGATAGTTATGACCTTACAGGGGTTGTCCCCATCACTCCTCTGCTCAACACCTCTCTCCCTGTGCCCTCCACCCCTCACTGAGGTTTCTTAGCCTTAGGTGACCCCCCACTCACAAGTCTCCTGGCTGCTTGTGTTTAAAGCCAGATCTACCACTTACTCCTGAGGGATTTGGGGAAGCTACTTAAACTCTCTGTGCCTTGGAGGTTTCCTATGTAATATAGGCACTGTAGCCTTCACTGGGTGAGTGAGAAGATGAAATGAACAAGTAGCATGACACTGTGTGAACATTAGTTGTAACATCTCCATCTTACACAGGATGAAGCTGACATTCAGATGGCTTTGATATCTTCCAGGCACGTGGCTAAATAAGATGAACTGATGTTCTAAGAGAGGTCATTTGAAATTCAGAGTCCATATCTGTTTAGCTAAAATGCTCCCAAATTCTACAGTTCTACTCTGCCAAGAGGTTTTCTCCTAACTTGCTCCCCAGAAACCAGGCCACTCTAGACACCAGAATTCTCACTTCATTTTTATGCTGCTGGAACAAGTCACCACTCACTTAGGATCTTAAAGCAATCCAGGCTTATTCTCTTACGGTTTTTCAATTCAGAAGACTGAAATCAAAGTATTTATAGGCCTATGTCCTGTGTGGAAGCTTTGGGGAAGACTGTTTCTTTGCTTGTCCAGCTTTTAGAAGCTGTAGATTTCCCTGGCATGTGCTGTCTTCTTCACGGCTTTCCAACCTCTCGCTTTCATCATATCTCATTCTCCTCACTCTGACCTTCATGCTTGTCTCTAATATGGACCTTGGGTTGTCTTGGGCCTACCTGGATAACCCCGACAATCTTCCCCTTTCAGGAGGTGTAGTCAGCTCCATGTTGCTTTGATGAGCATCCAACCAGACACAGTTTATGGAGGAAGGGTTTATTTCAGCTTACAGATCCAGGGGAAGTTCCATCAGTGGCAGAAAAAGCTGGCTCCCTTTCATAGATCCAAGCAGAGAGACACCACCAAACAGCCAGCACCATATACATGAACAGTAAGAGCTCAAACTGCTCTCTCTCCATGCCTATGGGCTGAAATTCTGATCTGCCCTCAAATACACCCTAGGGCAGGATTCTAAAATCCATCCTCAGTGTAGCAGAAATCTGCCTGCTAGGGGCTGAAGTTGCAAACTCAATTTTAATAAAATATCTGAGTCTATGGGGACAAGTGTTTCCATTATCACATTCAAACTACCACAGGAGGCTTCACGGAATCACCTGTAAGGGATCTTTCATCATAATCACAGGTGTTAACCACAGGATTAGGATGTGGACATCTTCAGTGTTGGTGATGAGAATATGCTATATATACTATAAATGATACTGTACTGCAATGTACTGGAATACACCGCACCACACCATACTGTATTATACTATATTACCATATTATGAGAGCTTCCCAGTTCTCCAGGCCTGCCAGAGAGCAGGGTGCTCACATGAGGCTTAGAGAAGGCTCTCAACTTCATGTACATATCCATCTGCCATCTACGGGAGAGCTTACTGTCCACATGGTAATTCACAGTGCTGACTGACAGGGGCTTTCTACCAGTTCTAATGAGTTGTTCACTTAAAGTATGACAATGACACATTTAAGCCGCACATTATATTATCGGACATAATAAGATGATTTCATATGGGGCATTCCTGGGAAATACCAGCATATTTTTGGAGTATGGCTCATGGTCTTATCTGAGGTGCCCTTCAGCTGTTTTGCTTTGCTGGATGGTCACAACAAAGTGTCATGGTCTTGAGGGGGCATGGCAACAGAAATTATCATCTCATCGTTCTGGAAGCTGGATGTCCAAGATCAAGGTGTTTGCAGGTTTGGTCTCTCCTGAGTCCTCTCTCACCTTCCTGTTGCTTGGTCTTCACGTGGTCATTTCTCTGGACATGCATATCTCTGGTGTCCCTTCTTGTTTTGTTTGTTTGTTTGTTTGCTTTGGTTTTTCGAGGTAGGGTCTTGCCCAGGATGACCTGGAATTCACTCTGTAGTCTCAGGGTGGCCTCAAACTTACAGTGATTCTCCTTCCTCTGCCTCCTGAGTGCTGGGCATGCGCCACTATGCCCAGCTCTTGTCCCTTCTTCTTATATACACCAGTCTTGTGAGATTAGGACCCTCCCCTAATACCTCTTTTAAATTTCTTTTTTATTTTTATTACTTATGATCTTTATTGTAGGAACATATTGCATCTTGGTTATATTCCCATTGGGTTATATTCTTATGTTCCCTCTTCCAACCCAATTGCACAGAGGGCCCTCCTCAGAGGTATTTACTGTGGGGTCATGAACATGCCAGTCAGTCTTTGTGTGTGGTATGTGTGGGGGGGCAATGTCTCAGGATACTCCTTCCCACTCTGTGGCTTTTACATTTTTTCTGCCTCTTCTTCTACAATGTCCACTGAGCCTTGGAGGGAATGATACAAGTGTCCTCTAGCATTGAGATCTCTGCAGCCTCTGAGTTTCTTCTCTGATGAGTTTTGAGTCTCCTCAGTGTCTACCACCATCTTTCTGGAGGAGGTTCTCAGGTTAGCAACAAAGGCAGCACTCAGCTAACACCTAATTTTACCTTACTTCTTTAAAGAACTTGTCTCTAAATTTAGTTATAGCCAGGGTTTTTAGGGGTAGACTTTCAAATTGTGGATTTTGAAAAGACACAATTCCATCCATAACACACTTTCTGCTCCAAAAGCCCACCCTGGATTCTTCTTAGTGGTCTGTTTTAGAATTCTGTTTTAAACAGGTATAGTCTTTGGGTGAACCCAAGGAAGGTTGCCACAAAGAATTTTTAAATCTCATTAATGAATATCAACATGTTTTATTTTAAAAAGATAGAATGCACCAAGACATTTGGGGAAGGGAAACAAAAGTTATCAGTTATTTTAACTAACATTTAATAAATATCAATTACATGTTTAACATGGCTCATTAACCTATGCTATCTATCTATCAATCTATCTATCTATCAATATATCTGTCTGTCTGTCTGTCTATCTGTCTATCTATTTATCTGGAGAGTGTGCCTGTCTGTATTGCCCAGGCTGGTGTCAAACTCTTGAGTTTAAAACTCCTCCTTCAATTTCCCGAGTGCTGGGACTATAGGTGTATGCGTGACCCAGGGCTGGGCTCTGTTCAGTCCCTTGGTAACTCTTTGAGACAGGTCTATTGTACAGACAGGAAAAACAAAGCTCAGAGACATGGGACTCATCCAGATCCCACACCTGGGAAGTGAGGGCTCTGGTCAATTCTGGAGACCCTCTTCACAGCTAAGAGGATCAGTCATCCATGGTGAGGTTGTGCTTTGCACTCAGAATGTTTGTCTTCCATCCTGTCCTGAGTCTCCCAACGTATTAGAGGGTTAGGTAGTAGTAATATAACCCTTTTATGAATGAAGACCCTGAGACACAGTTTCCTATATATTCTGCCCAAGATCATATGCAGAAGAATGGGTGGGGAAGGTGAGGTAGACATAAGACCAAATGCTATCTCCTCATTTTAGAACATTGCTGACATCAGGAAAGGAAGTTCTTGAATCAGTTATCAAAATATTTCATATGCCAGAAGTCAGATTTATTTGTTACAGGGCAGATGCCAGACCCAGCATGGATCTCAAAGGCTGTCTGTTCCTACTCAAAATATGGTCCATGGACCAGTATCACCATCGACACCAGCAGATCCCTCCCTGGACCCACAGAGTCTTCACCTGAATGTTTTCAAGATCCCAGGGGAGCCTTGTACTCACAAGAGCACCTTTCAAAGCCACTATACCCCGGACTATGGGACTAAGCTTCTGATCTAAAGGGCTCTTTTCTATTTCAGCAGCTGTTGAAATTGAACCGGGAACCCTCTCTCTTTAGACCAATGAAGCTGCCTAGGTGTTTGTTAAGTGAGTGCATTGCCAGGCTCATTTCCAGAGGTCCACGTTTGGTATTCTAAGGTTGGATGGATCCAGGACTCTGTATTTTAATAAAGGCCATATTCTTTTCTCTCTTTCCCTGTAGAGTTTTTATGCTGTTTACTCTTAGATCATGTTTGGGGAAATCACATTAAAAATAATATTCTGTGCCAGGAACAGTGGTGCATGCCTTCAATCCCAGTACTAGACAGGCAGAGTAGGAGGATCACTGTGAGCTGAAGGTGAGCCTGGGTGAGAATGAGACCCCACCTCAGCAAACCAAACAAACAAAAACACAAAAAAAATTATGTGACTTTAGTATGGGATTTAACATGCAAATTTCAGAATAAACAAAAGGTTAAAAGGATCAGAACTAGGTGTCCAGTTCAGAGAAGTTACCAAGGAAGAAAGTGACCTCCAGGGCCTGACCCTTCTTCCTGTCCAGTAGTGAAGGTTGTCATTACTGGCCCCTAAGATGAGCCAACATCTTTGAGGTCAAGGGTGTTCACATCATCTTTCTTATGCCTTCCTAATGGGCCCCAACTAAAAGAAACAGTTTCCTTAATTAAATTAATTAATTAATTAATTATTTTCTTTTTTAGTTTTTTGAGGTAGGGGGTAGCTCAACCCAGTCTAATCTGGAGTTCACTATGTGATCTCAGGCTGACCTTGAACTCAAGATGATCCATCTTTTGCTGCCTCCTGAGTGCTGGGACCAAAGGCATGCACCACCATGTCTGACTGAAATGATGAGGAGTTTTCACTCAGTCAGTCTTGCAGCCTCCATCAAATATCTTCTTGGCCAACTAGAACCATGAAGTTCAGCTGTGATACTCATGTCAGCCATGACATCTGGGAGAAAGGGGCCATTTCTCTCAGAAAACAGTGCATCTGCAGTCAAAATCTTCTTCTTGGTTTGATCCAGAGTTCAAATACCTTCCCAAGACATTTCACAGATCTGATCTAAACTTTAGGGGCAACGAAGAGTCAACATCTAACACAATGTAAAGGAGAAAAAAAGTTCCACCTCATCTCCAGTGAGTCATATGTTAATCTTTTGTCTGGTTTCCCAGGATCTGCCCTTGAGGATCTGTGGATTAGTCCTGGAGGGAGGAGCCAGAGCCTTACTGCCAGGGAGCTGGGACATTTCCAGGTTCCAGGTTCCAAGGCTGTGACTCTGGCCTTCAGCCCTTGCTCTGTCTCTGTGAATAGACAATAATGATTATTCAAGTGACTTTCTCTTTGGAGCTCCTGAGACGACAGAGGAGCCATTGGTGTTCTGAGTTCTGGCTGACGATAATCTCGAGCAACTGGCATTTGGAAGAGCCCCATGGAGTGGGGAAATGTGCCCAGATGACACCAGCTTCCAGGAGAGAGAGCTTCATCAGATGCCTGAAATGTCATATACCAGAAGCTTACCCATAAAAGCAACAACCATTCTTTTCTAAAGCAAACTTGATGAAAATCTTTCTGAAATTTTATTATATACTTTCAAAGTTCTGTAAAGAGACAACGTGGACCACAACTTAAAATCAGGGCAGGAAGGGCTGGTCAACATGGGAAGATGGCTTGGTCCATAGAGTGCTTGTCTCACATGAATGAGGACCTCGGTTTCTTCCCCAGAACCCACATAGAAAACACAGGCATGGTGGCATGTGATTGTATCCCAGTACTGGAGACAGGAGAATCCATGAGTCTTGCAAGCCAGCCAGTATAGTCTACTTGGTGAGTTCCAGGC
>PVHP010019131.1:0-32247 GCA_004024765.1 Zapus hudsonius
AAGTCTTCTGTTCAGTCTTGGAACATTTTGCTTCTTTCCTTCCTTTTAATCCAATTTGATAATATCATTCAGAGACATGTTGTCCAGGTTCTCGTTGTTCCAGGCTTTCAGAGGCGGGTTTGCTGCAGCTCCCACTAACAGTGTACAGAACCGGTTCACGACTGCACATGGAGCACTGGAACCATCCATCAGCCAGGAAGGTTGTAGTCACACAGCTGCCACCTCCCCCTGACACACACACACTCTTATATTCTTTATGTCACCTCTTCTGCTATAAACCTTGAGCCATTGGAGGGTGTGATAGAGATGTCTCAGTACTAAGCACTCCACTGTCACTTCTTCTCAGCACTTTGATGAGTTTAGTTTCCCTAGAACTCACTGCTATCTGAAAAGATAAACTTCTTTAAGCAAAAATGAGAACATTTCTAATATATAGGTATAAACATAAGAATTTAGAGGACAATTTGGAGGGTGTGCTATCCCATTTTAGTCAAATGAAAGTAGCATCCTTCCTAAAGCTTATGACCTTCATGGCTGTAGGCTTTTGACTAGGTTTTCAGTATCAGGCAAGAAGTTCCTCCCATGGAGCAGGCCTCAAATTCAATCAAAGAGCAGTTGGTTACCTCCATGACAGAAATGCCACTATTGCACTACTGAGCACATCTTGCCTGGCTGGCCAGTTGTGTAGCTTGCAGAGCCCACAGCTAGTTACTAAGACTGCTGATGAATTTTCTTCCCTGGCAGGTTGCATATTACTTTCCAGCATTATGACTGCCAGTCATCCCTGGGATTACATCTGTGGGCCATGATGTGGGCTTTTATATGGGTACTGGGTATCTTAGGTCTTCATGCTTACGTGGCAGACACTTTACCTACTGAGCCAACTCCCTAGGCACCTAAGAGCTCTTTCTTTTCTCTCCTCTGTTAGTCTCCTGTTGCATGGATACAGTATCATTTTCTTTGGCTTTGCATTTATGAAGAGTTTTCACTACATTTCTTTTTCTGCTTTTTAAAAAATATATTTATTTTCAAGCAGAAAGAGACAGACAGAGTGAGAGACAGAGAGAGAATGAGCACACCAAGGCCTCTAGCCATTTCAAAGGAACTCCAGATGCATGCACCACTTTGTGCATCTGGCTTTATATGGACACTGGGGAATCAAACTCAGGCCATTCGGTTTTGCACACGAGCACCTTAACCATTGAGCAGATCTCCCCAGCCCCTTTTTTCTGCTTTTTTGTATATTAGTGTTTATATTTTCTCAAATCTTTTACTCACTCATTGTAAAAAGAAAGAAAAAAAAACCTGGATGATGGCATTATATGACAGTAGGGCTTATTCACATGTCTAGGGTGATCAGCCACCCCGTTTGCCTAGGACCAAGGAGCTCATGTGTACCTATGACAGCCTATACTAAAATCACAACAGACCTGGAAAAAACAGAATGGTTGGCCTTCCTGGGTAAGCCAGGAACTGACTTACCACGACCCCACGAAGACTACTGATGCCCTACTGAAGGGAGGCCCGCAGGAGAATGGGAGCAAGGAAGAGGGGGTGTAAGAGGATGACCTGAGGGGAAGACCAACAATTCATAATATGTTCTTATGTTAAAGTTCATAATTTTGAAAAATAGTTACAGTCTGGAAATATGTCAAAATATAGGAAGTTTTAATGTATGATAAAGGAAAATTCAAGTAAATGGGGAATGTAATTGTAGTTAACTTCTCATTGCTGGATAAAGCACCCAACCAAAATTAGCTGATGGGAGGAAGTATTTTGGCTTACAGTCTTGAAAGAAAGCTTTATGATGGCATCGGAAAGCAAGGTATAAGCAGCAGCTAGAAAACAGCAGCAGGAGAGTTGGCTGAGTTCTCACAAAGGGAAGTTACCCCTAAACCCACCCCCAATGACACACCTCCTCCTGCAAGGCTCTGCCTCCCACATTACCATTAGTCCACTCATTCAGAACACATGAGTTTATGGAGGACATGTGATTCAAACCACCATAATAATGTAAAATAAAATTAAAAAAAAATTAAAGTAGGTTAGATAGATTTTTGAGCATCCCTGTGATGGAATGGCAGGTATTTTCAAAGTGAGGTCTAAAAGAGCAGAGATTCAGCCAGAGAAGGAACTCCCAGCTTAGGGTATTCTGAATGTTAGCCATTTCTGGCTAATGAAAAAATCTAGGCCTATAGTTCTTAGGTTTAGTATCAGAACAGGAATATCACCTGAGAATGGTTTAGAAATTTATATTCCTATCCCTGACTTGTGAGCCAGAAAATCTGGAGCTGGCACAATTAATGTTAAAGCCAGGGATTATGGCATGCAAACTCTCAGACTTGGTTTGATAATAAAAAAAATTGCTTAAATTTACTGTGAATAAGATGCTTTGGATTTGATTACTATGATGAATTATGGGCAGAGATGGTAACTGATTCAATCCAGTTGGATTTTGAAATCTCTAAAGACATGCAAAATAAGGAAACTATTACTTAAGGGTTCAGGTTGTCTGGGAATGTGAGTGACTGAAAAGGTGACAGATAGGGAGTGGATGGATTAAGACTTTAAAAAGAAGGGTTGCTAAATAAAGTAAGGTGAGGGGGTAAGTAAGGTAGACAACCCATTGCACCTTCCTACCCACCTAGATGTGTTCATTTATGAACTCATGACTTCTCATTTATGTTACATAAATCTTCATTGTCATTGAGGTGTGAGAGGTATTAGAGAATAGTGGGTGAGACCTCTACTGAGAAGCCTTGAAAGGAAGCCAAGTTTCTGGTGTTGTGAGGAAGTAGACGCTTCAGTGAAGGCACTGCAGGTGGAGGGAAGCCTGACACATTTCTCGTTGTTTCCTGAGTTCTGTGGTGCTTTTCAGATGTGTTATTTTATAGTAGCCCTTCTCTCCTTATTGCTGCCCTTGGCCATTTTCTTTGGATTCCTAAGAGCTCTGGGTTGTTTCTACTCATTAGTTGGTGGTATTAAGAATATTATGTTAGGTCCTAGTCTATTTAAACTGTGGAGAAAAGTAAGATGATCTGAGTGAATTTTGTTTTGTTTTTCAAGGTAGGGTCTCGCTCTAGTCCAGGCTGACCTGGAATTCACTATGTAGTCTCAGGGTGGCCTTGAACTCATGGCAATTCTCCGTCTGTCTCCTGAGTGCTGGGATTAAAGGCGTGTGCCACCACACCTGGCTATATGAATTTTTTGAACATCTGTAAGTAAAAGATATTACAGAGAGGAAGAGATGCATAAAACAAGGTATGGAAGAGAGGGTGTGGAGTTTTCATATCTTCTCCGGGCATTCCATCCTCAAGAATTCTTCATGTGTGGAGCTCTGCAGAAGCTCCCTAAACCCTGTCCTTTCATATTCTATGAAGGCTTCATTGCCTAGCTTTGAGTACTAATAACTGGGTGGACACACCCATTAAGGCCTATCCATTCACATTCATCTTGGCCTCTCTTTGAAGCATTCCTTCCTCCAAGATAAGCAGCAGTGGAACCTAATAAGGATGGCAGTTAATATTTATATCTCTACCCCAGACCCATGTTCAACTAACATAAAGAAAAACCTTACAGTATGATGATATAGATACATTAATTGGAGAACTAGGCTGGATATGGTGGCTTATGTTGTGGTCCCAACAATCAAGAGGCTAATACAAAAGAATTTCCATGAATTTGAGACAAGCTTAGGCTAGCTACATAGTAAGTACCAGGCCTGCCTGGTCTACACTGTAAAAAAAAAAAAAAACCTATCTCAAAACAAAGAACAACCTCTCCCCCCCCCCAAAAAAAAAGGAGAAATAAAAATAGACATTGATGAAAAAAGACTGTGAACTGTGAAAACTTTATACAGAATTTGGGAATTAGTATTTACTTTATTTCATGAGGTTCCCATTATCCTTTGAGTATTTGTAATTTGTAATTATTCATGCTGCATTGTTAAAGATAGGCCTGAAAGTATATAAAGCCTCCATTTTTGTGTACATCTACTAAGAAGATCATGTGCTAATTCTGTTGATTTATATATATGGTGACATTAATTTTTAAAATGTTAAATCAATCCTGCATTCCTATAATATACTCTATGATATAAGCCACTCCCTTGTGATGTATTTTACTAATATTTTAACATATTTAATTTGTTTAGAATTTTTTCATCTGTGTTTATAGTGATATTAGTCTGTAGTTTGCTTTTGTAATATTTTGCCTCGTTTTGGTGTAAAGATTCTGCAAACCTCATAGAATGAGCTGGGAAATGAAATTGGAACTCTGTAGACTTTTTCCTCACTGGTTATAGATGTTGGACTTGAACTGCAGATGTTTGATGTTTACCTGATGGTTATTGATTTTTATATTGGTCCAGTCTCTCCTTGTTATGCTTTTTTTTACAATGGAAATGTTTACTTTGTGCCATTATGTGTTAGAAGTATGTAACTTGTTTTGATTTTACAGGACTCGCAGTTAAGAGACAGTCTTGAATCTTAGATGAGACTTTGGACTTTGGAACAGTCTTTAAGTTGGTGAATGTTATGGAGACCTTTGATACAATTTGCATTGTGAAATGGTCATGAGTTTATGGGGCTAGGGGCAAAATGTGGTAGTTTGATTATATGGTCCCATAGACTCAGGTGTTTCATTAAAATTAAGCTTGCAGCATGAGCCCCTAGCAAGCAGATCTCTGCTATAGGGGCCATGTTATGGTGGGTGGATCTTGGAATCCAGCTCTGAGGTGTGTTTGGGTGTATCTGAATTCCAGCCCAAAGGTATGGAAAGAAAAGTTTGAGCTCTTGTGGTTTGTGCTTGCTGGTGTTGGTGTTTTCTTGCTCCAGTTGTTTCTCTTTGCTTGGAACTATAACAGTAAGCAGCTTCTTCCACCAGTGATGGAGTTCCCCCTGGGTTTTGTAAGCCTGTAATAAATCCTTTCCTCCTATAAGATGTGTCTGGTTGGATGCTTGTCTCAGAAACAAGGAACTGACTGCAAAACATAGTGCCTATGGCCATAGGGTATTGGCTAGGTTTTCAGTGCCAGGCATGAATTTTCTCCTACAGAGTGGGCATCAAATCCGATCAGAGAGCCTGATAACATGACTGATAACAGTCATGACACTATTGCACTTGTTGACTCAGCTTGGCTGGTTCATCAGTTGTATAGTTCACAGGGCTCACTGCTGGTTAAGACTATTGGTGACTTTTCCCCCAGCAGCCTTTATAGCACTTTCTAGCACTGTGACAGCTACCCAGCAGAGAAGAGGTTTACAGCTCAGTACAAGCTTGGTTTCTTAGTTCTAGCAACTGATACATGTGGTGTCTTCAGCAATAGGGACTTACATTCTAGTTCTTTTAGGGAACCAAACATTGACAATAGCCTGTAGTGTTTGGGGGCAACTCACTTAAAGGTTTTCCACCTACGGAACAGTGATTTTCCTCTAAAACCCTGTGGTAGTCTGAATGTATGGCCCCATAGACTGAAGTGTTTTATTAAAATTGAGTTTGCAGCTTCAGCCCGTAGCAGGCAGACCTGCTACAGGGGTGTGTCATTTGAGGTGGGAAGGGGGGAATCCTGAGGTTCATTCCTAAAGTGTATTTGGGGGCAGATATGATTCCAGCCCAAAAGCAAATCTGTGCTCTGGTGGGTCTGTGTGTGTGCTGGTGCTGGTGTTTTATTTTATTTTATTTTATTTTATTTTTTGCTATGTGGTTTCTCTCCACTTAGATCTATGGAAGTAAGCAGCTTCTTCCACAATTGATGGAACCTCCCCTCTATCTGTAAACTTGAAATAAATCCTGTTTCTCCCATAAACTGTGACTGGATTGGATGTTCATCCCAGCAATGTGAAATTGTCTACTTCACAACCTATGACTTAAATTTTATTTTATCTAACAGAGAAGTAGGTTTCCATACAGTTTATTCACATCATCTTTAGTTTTGCTGAAACCTCCCCCATCCCCTTTTCTCTTCCATCCCTCTCTTCTAACCCCTTGACCCTCCTAGGCTCTCCCCACCCTGTATTCTGTCCTCTACTTACATAACTATTCCATCCTCCCCTTAAGGCCCCCCTCCTCCCTGCTAATGTCCCCTTTCTAGTTTCTTGGCCTCTAGTACTGATTCTTACTCTGTCTTACATATAAATCTAACAATTCAATGTTAGAATCTACATAGGAGAGCCTATGGCCTTTGTCTTTTTGTACCTGGGCTGCCTCACTTAGCATAATATTTTCCAGATCCATTCATTTTCCTGCATATTTCATCTTTCTTTACTGCTGAATGGAACTCCATTGTGTGTTTACCACATCTTCATTATCCATCCATTCTTCAGTTGATAGACATCTAGGTGGATTCCATTTCCTAGCTGTTGTGAGTAGAGCAGCAACAAGCATCCCAGGAGTAAGGTAAGAGTCCTTGGGTATATGTCCATGGGTGGTATAGCTGGGTCATATGGTAGATCTATTTTTAACTCTTTGAGGAACCTCCACCTGATTTCCACAGTGGCTGAACCAGTTTACAGTCAAATATGGGTTCCTCTTTCCCACACCCTTGGCAGCACTTGTTGTCAATTGATATTTTGATGATAGACATTCTGACTAGATTATAGCCATTTTACTTTGCAGTCCCCCAATGGCTAAACATGTTGAACATTTTTTGAGGTATTTATTGTCCATTTGTATTTCTTTCTTTCTTTTTTTTGAGAACTATATTCAGTTCTGTGGCCATTCTTTGATTTGATTTCGAGTTCTATATATGTTCTTAATATTAATATCCTGTCATATATATAGCTGGTGAAGAGTTTCTCCCATTCTGTAGGTTCTCTTGACTCAATTGAGTTTCCTTCACTGTACAATAGCTTTTTAGCTTTATGAGATCGCTTATATTAATTGTTTGCCTTATTTCCTGGTTTACCAGGGTCTTTAGCATGTCCTTCCCTACTCCTATATCTTGAAATATTCTTTTTCTGTAGTGATTCTAGGGTTTTAGGTTTAACATTAAGGTCCTTTGATCCATTTTGCAATTACTTTCATATGAAATGAGTGACAAGACAAGGCTCTAGATTAATTCTTGTACATGTGATATTCAGTTTTTCCAACACCATTTGTCGAAAATGGGGTCTTTTCTCCAATTTGTGTTTTTGGACTTTGTCAAAAATGAACTTATATCTAGATCTTCTATTCTTTTGCATTAATCTGTGTATCTGTTACTGTACCTGAACCAATGCTTTTTTTTTATTGTCCATAGTGAGTTACAATATTTAATGGGCAGATAATGAGTTGTTATCCCCAGTTCCCCAATGCCCCTCTTCCCCATCCCCAATCAGCTGGATATCCTCCTCCATGGGCAGTCTGGATTAGTCCTTGGGGCTGGGGACCATGGATAGCCTAGGAGTCAGCCCAGTTCCGCCGGCCCTAGTATGTTGTTACTGAGGGTGGCCATGACTTTGGGTATTCTTCCCCACCAAGGCTCTCACAATCTTTTTGCCCCCTCTTCCGCTCAGTTCCCTGAGTCTTGGTGGGTGAGTATCAAGGCTGCTTTATTGTTGAAAACTTAGGGGACTCTGTACTACTGTTTTAGGTTGTGTCAAAAATCATTGGTGTCTGTCTCATTGGCTTATCCTGTGTTGACTGACTGGCTGTGGCTATGAGTCACTTGTTCATCTCATTATTCTTTTCAGGGTTCCATATGGATCCTCCATGGTATGTCTGGGGTGGCTCATCTCTTGCCAGGATGTTAGCTATCAGCCTGCGATTCATTGGTAGGGTTGGATGAGCCACCACTCCCTCACAGCATTCTGAAAAATACAAACAGAATCTCCATTGACCAATGCTGTTTTTATTACTGTAACTCGGTAGTGTAACTTGAGCATTGGGTGTGGTACTACCACTACCAATATTCTTTTTGCTGAGAATAGTTTCGGGTATCTAAGGTCTTCTGTGCTTCCATGTAAATTTTGAGATTTTTTTTCTTTTTCTGTGAAGAATAGTAACTAGAATTTTGATTGGAATTGCATTCAATCTGTATGTTTCCAACCCATAAGGTCTTTCCATCTTCTGGTGTCTTCCTCAGTTTCTTTCTTTAGTATTTTGAAATTTTCTTTGTAGAGATCTTGGATTTCATTGGTTAGTGATATTCTGAGAACATTCCAAGATGTTTAAATTTTTGTGGCTATTGTGGATAGGTCTGTTTCTCTGATTTCTTTCTCAGTATGTTTGTCATTAGAATATAAGAAGACTACTGATTTTTGTATGTTCGTTTTGTATCCTGACACTTTGCTTTTAAATTTTCCAGATTGGTAGAATATGGAATATAGGTTTTTTAAAGTATGTCCTTATGATTCTCTCAGTTTCATTTGTGATTATTGAAATATCTTCTTTTTTATATCTAATCTTTTTATCTTTAGTCTTATTGATTAGATTTTATCTTTAATCTTATTGGTTAGATTAGGGTCTTCTCTTTGTGTTGGTTAAGTTGGCTAAGAGTTTGTCAATCTTGTTATTATTTTCAAAAAAAAAAAAACAATTCTTTGGCTTCAATGATTCTTTTACTTTTTTGCTATTTTTTTCTATTTCTTTGATTTCTGCCCCAATCTTGATTCTTTCTTTCCATCTGGCACATTAGGATTTTCTTTGTTCTTGCTTTTCTAAGGCCTTTGGGAGCATCATTAAATTATTTATTTGAGATCTTTCTGTTTTTGTTATGAAGGCATTTAGAGCTGTAAACTTCCCTCTTGGGACTGTCTTCATTATGTCCCATAAATTTTGGTATGGCATGTTTTCATTTTCATTTAGTTATAGGAATGTTTTTATTTCTTTCTTGGTTTCTTCAATGATCCCTTTACTGTTTTATAGAGTATTGTTCAATCTCCAGTAGCTTGTGTATTTTCTGTAGTTTGGCTTGTTGATTTCTAGTATTATTGAACTGTGGTCAGATAAAATACAAGGAATTATTTCAGTTTTCCTCAATTTATTTCAACTTGTTTTTTGTCTTAATATGTGCTCTATTTCAGAGAAAGTTCCATGGGCTGCTGTGAAGAATGAGCATTCCATAGTATTTGGATGGAATGTTTTATAAATTTGTTAGATTCATTTGATTTTGATCTATGGTATCATTTAACTTCCTTGTTTATCTGTGTATATTCCATCTAGATAACTTGTCTATTGGTGACAGTGCAATATTGGAGTCTCCTAGTATTGTGCTAGGAATTATCTCTGGTTTTATACCTAGTAGATTTTGTTTTACAAGATCAGGTTTATCTGTGTTTGATGTATATATGTTGCCATTCCCCTGGTATTATCCTATTATATCCCCTCCTCCCTGCCCCAATTCCATTGAGGACCTTCTTCAGTGGGGTTACTGATATTGACCATGGGGTTATGGATTATGAATGCAGGAGTCAGTCACTGTGGTGGAGGTGGGAGGGAAGGAGACAATGCCTGGATATTCCTTCCCACCCTGTGGCTCTTAGAATCTGCCCCCTTCCTCTTGATTAATTTTGGTGTGAAGCATATTTTATCAGATATTATAATAGTCACACTGGCTTGTTTCCTAATTCCATTTGTTTGGGATATCTTTCTTTCATCCTTTCTCCCTAAGGTACTATCTGTCTTTGATAATGAGTGAGTTTCTTGAAGGCAGCAAAAGGATAAATCCAGTTTTCTAATCCAACCTGTTAGTCTATTTGTTTTGATTGGGGAAATTGAGACCATTAATTTGCAGAGTTTATTATTGAAAAATGTGTGTTAATCCCTGTCATGGTGATGGCTTTGTGGAGTTTGGTGTTTTCTCAATCTTCATCTGTTTAACAAGTGTTCTAGCATTAGTTATTTTTTTCTCCTGTAGCTTCTTATGTTTATTATTCTCTTTAATGTAAAGTATTCCATTCAGTATCCTCTCTCTGTAGGTCTGGCTTAATGCTCATAAATTCCTTTAGCTGGTGTTTATCGTGGGGCTTTTCTTCTCCTATTAAAAGTGATCATTTTGCTTGGTATATTAGCTTGGGTAATAAACCCAAAAAAGCTGAGGTCTTTCAATACTTGAAGTACATCATTCTTCAATGGGAGTTTCTTCCAGGTAGTTCACATAGGGTCCTCTGCTATGGTGTTGGTATTTCTTAGAGGAAACATATTGGCTTGGTATTTCATGCTTTAAATTCATACAACCATCTGGAGATATGTATTGGTCAGATCTTTCTGACATTCCTATATAGAGTATTTTGAACAATGCTTGATGTTTCTTTGTGTTTGTTGAGTCTGAAGTTCCTTTGCTCTGCTTTCTAATGGTGGGAATTCTGTTATAGATATACTTGGTATTACTTTGTGGGTGGGGGAGATCTCAAATTGGTTGCTGTTTGGGTCTCCACCTAACTGGGAGAGATCATTGGTGGTCTCCCCTGTAGTGTTGGGAGAGAGAGTTGCTGAAGGGTATCTGGATGTTGAAACAGTGTAAATCCAGTGGTCAGTTATTGGCACCCGTGTGGTGGAATTAAAAGGATTCCTGAAGAGATTTTAATTGCTAGTTAAAACTGAATGCTGAATTGAATCATAATGTCAATTTGTGTGTACCCTCTCAGGATTCCCACAGATCCCAATCAGGTCAGGATCACCAGGGTGGGTGCATTTGTGCCCATCTTGAAACTGTTTGCCCCTCTTTATCACAATGATGGGTGATGTTAATGTGTACTGAGAAGTGGGGAAAGGTGGTGAATGGATTCACATCAGTCCCATATCTGTCTGTTCCTACAATCACAATAGTGGGGTGGTGCTGGGTAAGAGTAAGGAAGAAAGGCGAGGATTCCTGCCAGCCCCAAACCTGTTTGTCCCTCTATCTTCTTTGTTTCTTCAGGGCTTTTGTCCTATCTTTGGATCTCAACTAAATGTAACTTCCTCATACCTTACATTATTCAGTTTTTAGTAACACTAATCTCTTTCCTTCTCTATCACAAGATCGTATTTATTTTTTCCTAGACTTTCTCACATTTTTGAATTAGCTCATTTATTTGGTATGTGTGTATTTTCTCCCACTACTGAATAAATTCCACAAAGGTCCTCATATGTCTTTTGCCTAGTCAGTGACTTCCATACAAGAAATGCCCAATAAATAATTAAAGGTTAAAAGGATAGACAAAAAAACAATAATACTGAATAAAGTGAATGAACATTCACTAGTTGCCGTCATTACTTTATGTTAACAAAACAATGAATCAGAATATTAAGGGGGTTTATTTAAGATCTCACCATCAGGAAGGGAAAGAAATGAAGCTTATACGTAGATGGATAAAAAGTTATTTTATAGCTATTGTGTTACTCACTTGTTTTTTATAGGTCCTGTCATTGTAAATATTGTATCAAGATCATGTAGTTGTTTAGTGTTTTCTTGGTGTTGAGCAAGCTTTTGATTATAGCAATAATAGTATGTGCCTACTGCTTGCCAAGGATTGTACAAGTGGCTATTCATTCACTTATCCCTGAAGAGAATCCTGTCTACATTATAGAGCTCCTATAAGAATAACTAAATGTAGGTATACAGAAGCGCCTAGACCAGGGCATTTTTTTATTGTTGTTGATATAGAATTATTCATTTATAGTGTATATTTCAATCACTGAATATTTTTTATGAATTAGAAACTTTGTTGTATGGACAAATCATGTGTTGGTCCCATTCCCCTGATATCATCCTGTTATATCTCCTCCTCTCTGCCCCTATTCCACTGAGGGCTTTCTTCAATGGGGTTACTAGTATTGACCATGAGGTTATGGGTTATGAATGCAGTAGTCAGTCACTGTGATGGGGGGGGAAGGGAGAAAACAGCGCCTCAGGATATAAGTCTACTTTGGTCAGTCACTAAACATTTATTGAGACTTGACTATGTTACTTTGAACAAGTTATTTAACTTCTTTCTACCTCGCTACTACCCCATATGAAGACTAAAAGTTAATATGTATAAAGCACTTATGTACTACATGTAATAACTCTTAGAATGTTAGCTGTTGTTACTTTCTAGCCATATGAATATTCTATAGAATTTAACTGAGTGGCATTTAAAAAATGTGAATATGAGATAGAACACTCTCCTGGAAGGTAATGCTCAGTAATATAAAAATACCAAGTCTTTTTAAAGTAATATGTAAGTGAAATATAAATTCAACCAGTATCTCAGAGATCTTTAAAAAGTGAAACTAAAGCTTGTGAGACCAGCCTAGAGAATATAGAAAAATAAAGGGATTTGCCCTACCAGTAACTAAAATGCACACACACATAAATTAGTAATTCAAATAGAATGGTACTGGCATCAGAAAAGAAAAACAAATGGAATCAGAAAGAATGAGCTTAGAGCAGTGTGGTGGAGCATGCCTTTAATCCCATCACTCAGGAGGGAGAGGTAGGAGGATCAAGTCTGAGGCCAGTCTGGGACTACAGAGTGAGTTCTGGGTCAGCCTGGGCTAGAGTGAGGCCCAACCTCAAAAAAAGAATAAGCAAACAGAAAAAGAAATAATGATCTCATGTAAAAATTTAGTATTTGGTCAGAAGATATTTCAAATCAATGCGGAAAGATTGAAATAGTTAATAAATAGCCTTGAGGCACTTGGCAAGTTCATTGGGAAGGAGTTGATTGCTATTTTGTATTAATGCTAAACAATGTTTCAAGTCTATAAGTCAGGAAGCAGTTCCGTCCATGGTCATCATAAAGGCCTGCCTCCTCTGCTGATCTACAATTGCACAGTGACCAGAAAGCACATCTCTACATTTGAAGAAGTTCTCAGTTTATTAGACAGAATTGGCCATTGTGTCATCACAAGAGGGACTTTTCAATTTAAGGTATTAGGTCAGACTACAACATCAGCAAAATATCAATGTGGGTTATAAAGCCACTGCACCAGGATGGGGAGACATTGGTGTGCAAGTTGAAAATAGCACCATGCTTTCAAATAGCTTCAAATGCTGGAATATGTGACATATTGATTCACTTAGTCATCATGTGACTATCCCCATATGAAACCAAGCACCAAGGGGCCAAATAACTTGCTCAAGCTCATGGTTCATAAATGGAAAAGTCAGGATTCCATCACAGGCATTTCAGCATGCAGAGTCTACATTCTTAACCACTTGCTATGCAGTCTATCTAGGAAGCTGAAAGGTGTGAACACTACAGAAGAAATTAGTGAAATTTTATAAAAATTGCTGTTGTCATTTTTTATCAGTGTCCCAGATGTGCTCAAATAAGAGAGAAAACCTTACAGCACAAAGAAATAAATTAATTAGAGAAATAGATAAATGTAGACATTAATGGGTGCTGGGGAGATTGCCCAGTGGTTAAAGGTACTTGCTTGCAAAGTCTGACAGCCCAGGTTCTATTCCCCAATACCTTTGTAAAGCCACATGTTCAAAGTGGCACATGTGTCTGGAGTCTTGAGTTTGTTTTCTAGAGCAAGAGGCTTTAGCATACCATTTCCCCACTTGCTTGCAAATAAATAAATAAAAATATTAAAAAACATTAATGGAGAATGACTATAAACTGTTAATCCTTTAGGCAGATGATGGTTGCAAGGTAAGAAGCCAAGTTCACTGTCTTTTCACCATACAGATGTATCAGGTTGATTATTCTGTGTCTTCATAGCAAACCTATTTCAAAAAAAAAAAAACCTTCTATATACAACCAAGAAAAATCTCATTTATGTGTACCTCCCTCAAGATCATAGATGTCTTTTTACATCCTCTTGATAAAATGACAATGCAGCACTAAGTAGACCCCCTACGCGTAGTTCTCTTTGTGCTTGATCCTAACTTTGATTTGACTGGCCTGGGTTTTCTATTCTTCCATTGGTTTTAGTCTTCATACAGCATAACAACTGAACCAGTCAAATTTTGAATGCTCTTCCAGGCAGTAATAATAGTTTCAGCCTTTATCCAGGCGACATTAGGAAGCCATATGCAGATGTTTGAGCACTGCCGTGCTTTAACTTGAGTTTGAAGATCTCTCAGGATAGCTAAGGAATGGATTCTAAAGGATCAGAAATAAAAGGTCTGCTGGGATGTTTCCTAAGAAATCCAATGGGGAGTGATAATCACTAGCAGAGTGAAGTGGACAAATTTGAGATGCATTTTGGCATTTCTAATAGAACTTTCTGGTGCATTGGATGTGAAGGACAGGGAAAAGCCAAGAATCATTCCTAGTGTCTGGACTTGAGTACCTAGTTCATGATTGGCAGTTGCATGTAGTGGGTTGAGAAATAGTGAAAGTGTATTGAAATAATTGGCAAGCAGATCAAGAACAGAAATGGTCTCAGTGACTTTCCTCAGACAAGATAAAAAGAGCACGCAAATGTTCCTGAATTTAGAGGACAACCCAAGGAGATGCACATCCCTTTCCAGCTTGCACATCATCTCATGTGGTTTGGTTAATCTCAGGTCTTTTTTTCTTTTCTTAGGTAACCCAGGTTTTTCTCCCTTTTATGTGCCGTTTGCAAAGGCTTTGCACTCTTTGACAAATAAACGCTTTCCAGTTTGGATGATCTCTCATGCTGGCTTTGCCTGGGCCCCCAAAGGCAAAAAGGTCCTTACAGCACCAGATGGTATGTTCTTATTATAGTGAATGTGTGTCAGTCTTTCTAGAAAGCTTGCTTACATTGAACATTTTACCATTGAAAACCACTGCTTATGGTTTTAGACTCATAGTGCCGCATTTCAGTACCTGTCGGATTGTTAGAGACATTTTAACTCTTCTTCCAGTATTTTTTTTAAATTTGGGAAAATCAAATTATTTGATTATGAATTGCCTTCTAATTAATTAGTGATCAACCAAATATGTACCGATTATATACTTCCAAAGTCGTACTAAAAGGAATACTGGAGAAAAGGTAAGAAAAGGTATCATCTTTTAAAAAAATACGTGCATGGTACATGTGTGCACATTCAGGTGTGATGTGTGCATAAATGGTGTACCTGCACGTGTGGAGGTCAGAGGACAACTGTAGGTGTCATCCTCAGGTATGCTGTCAACCTTTTGTTTTTTAGGAGTTTCTGTTTGTTGTTTGTTTTTGTGTTTGTTTGTTTGTTTGTTTGTTTTTTGAGACAAGATGTCTCATTGGCCTTGAGTTCACCAATTAGGCTAGACTGGCTGACCAGGGAGTCTCAGGGATCCTCCTGTCTCTACCTCCCCAGGGCTAGGATTACAGACACACACCACCACACGTGAAATTTTTATGTGAGTACTAGGAATTAAACTCAGGTCTTCATACTGGAACAAGCACTTTACCAGCTAAGCTCTCTCTTCAGCACTAAGACATAATGTTTAAAGAAGTCGTCTAAGCCAGGCATGGTGGCACATCCCTTTAATCCCAGCACTCGGGAGACAGAGCTAGGAGGATTGCCTTGCATTCAAGGCCACCCTGAGACTAGAGTGAATTGCAGGGCAGCTTGGGCTAGAGTAAGACCCTACTCGAAAAAAAATTTTTTTAATTTAAAGAAAGAATTCTTTCTCATGAATAATGACTTGATAAACTATGTGATTACTCAAGGGACACACAAAGTAAACACATTTGCAGCAAGTTTGAGGCCAGTCTGCTCTAATGCCCAATTATAGGCCAGCTAGACTTACATAGTAAGACCCTGTCTTTTGTAGTCAGCTTCAAGTTGCTGGGATGAACGTCCACCAGACACAGTTTATAAGAGGAAGGGGTTTATTTTAGCTTACAAATCTAGGGAAAACTCCATCAATGAAAGAAAAAGCTGCTTATTTTCATAGTTCCAAGCAGAAAGAAGCAACTACAAACACAAAAAACAAAGCAAGCAAATACAAAACCACCAGAGCTCAAACTGCTCTCTCCTCACTTTTGGGCTGGAATCAGATTTGCCCCCAAACGCACCTTAGGGCTGGACTCTGGATCTTTCTCCAGTGATACCTCTTCCAGCAGGTGCTTGAGACTTAAGCAGGAAGCTTAACCTTAATCAAAAATACCTGAGACTATGGGGAACTGACATTCACATTTAAACCACCATGTTGCAGCAAGTTTGAGGCCAGCCTGATCTGATAGTTCTGGTCTAGCTAGGCCTACATAGCAAGACCCTGTCAAAAAATAAGGCAATAAAAAATACAAATTTTAAAAATGTAAAAGAAAAGAGAAATACACAATATAAGTTAGAAGAATCTTCACTGGGTAGAAGCTTTAATCAGTTTGGGCTGCTATGGCAGAACTAAGTAACTTAAAAACATAAATCACTCATAATTTCTTGAGATTGGGAAGCACAAGGTCAAGGCTCTAGGTGGTGGGAACTTTAAGTGGTGAGACCTGAAGTGAGTTGGTCATTGGGAGCATGTCTCTGAAGGGCATACTTGTCCTCATCCCCTTCCTCTGTCTCTTGTTTTGTCTCTTGGCTAGTAAGAGGTGAACAATTTTGCTCTGCTACTTCCTGCCTGGATGTCCTCCCCCTCAGAAATTCAAAGCAACAGGGCCAAAGGCCATGAATTAAAACCTCTGAAACTACACCAAAGTAAATCTTCTTCCTTAAAGGTGTTTTTCTCAAGTTTTTTGTCACAGAAGTTGAAATCTAACTGCCACAGTTACTATCAGAAAATTCCCCAGGGTTTTCCTAAAGAAAAGAGACCAGTTTGTAATATGCCTGAGGAATTCTCAATAATTAATACCTACTCTCTAAGGAAAAAGACTTCGTCAGGCCCTATCTAACTTGAGGGAAGGGCACTTAGCCAGCCACATCCTTCTCTATCTTTCCTCTCATATATAAAAGGGGGATAAGGGCTGTAAAACATTTTTGGGAAGGCTAGGGACATAGCTCAGTGGCTAAAGCACCTGCAACATGAACATGAATACCTGAGTTTGGATCTATAGACTCCACATAAAGTCAGAAGCTGAAGCAGGCTTCTGTAATCCCAGTATGCCTACAGTGAGGTGGGAGGTAGAGACAGGAGAATTTCCTGAAAGTTCATGGACTAGCTAGCCTGTCAAACAGAGCAGTAAACATCAAGAGACCCTGCCACAGATGAGGTAGATGGCAAGGACCAACACCTGGAAAGTTGTCCTCTGACCTCCACACATGTGCCATGGCAAAAGCATGCTTGCATGCACACCAACACCCACCACATGTCAAATACATGTCTACAACAGCAACAAAAACAACAAAAAGTTATTAAAGATCACAGCACCAGATCTCAGGCACACTTAAAAACTGATGTTTAATTGTGAGTTTGTAGGATGCTTTCCTCCCCATATTTTGCCATGTCAATAGACTTTGTATATAACAAAAATGCATTGCAACTTCAAGAATTACAAGACATAAGATTTATCTAAGGAGTTATTAGAGAAAACCAAAGATACAAAGGGTGAAAAAAAATAGAGAAAATTTACACCTCAAGCAGCTATCACAGCTGTGAAGTATAGGTCAGGTCCCAGACGCATTAACTAAAGCTTCTCACCAAGGACTTCTTCTGTTCCTGTTATTTAATGTATTATGTCCAGCTGTAAGAGAAGGCATTGTAGGAGACCAAAAAAAAAAAAAAAAAAAAACCAGCAAGACTAAACAAAGCATAAATCATACCTAAACTAAGATATGCTGATTGCTGATTTTGGAATTATCAGAGAATTTTAAATATAATTAATATGTTGGAAATTCTAATGGAAAAGGCAGCAAGCTAAAACAGAGTGCCATTAAAAGTTGAGAATGGGAAACTCTTTAAGAAGTCAGAAGGAAATCCTGGAAAATGCTACAATAAAAATGAATACTGTTAATTGGTTCACCATTAGACAAAATGCAGCTGAGAAAGAATCTGTGTGAGACAGGTCAATAGAAACTTCCCCAACTGAAGTGCAAATAGAAAAAAATGAAAAATTTAAAGAAATTGTTCCAGAATACCCAAAAACTCTGGGACAATTTCAAAGGTATAACATACATAATTGGAATGCCAGAATAAAAAGAAAGGAAATAGAGCATAAATAACTGTAGTACTTAGTGGCAGAAAGCAAAACATAGGAAGCTTGGAGAACACTAAACAGATAAATACTCAAAATTTTCACCTAGACATCTTATATTGAAATTTCAAGAAATCAAAGGCAGAGAAAATCTTGAAAAAGAAAGATGAGAGTTACAGTGTACTTCTTGCAAAACCATTGCAGTAAGAAGAGAATGAAATAAAATATTTAGTTTTGGAAGAATAACACCACAAAAGTTCAGATAATAATGTGGAAGATGGGCTGAAAAGAATGTCAGAGCCAAAGATAGGAAGGAATTCTGTGGAGTGCTGTCAGCAGGCATTACATTGCATGACCATTGCATTTACAACCTCACAGTTACTGTCATAACCTGCACAAAACCCACATAATAGTACACCCATCACACATTCTGTCATGGATGATGGAAGACAGCTTGAGGCCCCCATCCCTCCCTGATGAGTCATAGGTAGTTTATGGTGCCTGAAAGGAGGAGAGACATTTTATGTAGTGGTGTAGCCACTGGTAGAACCCAGATGATCCTTTTGCAGTAAAGGGTTAAGTAAAGACTTTGTCAGACGAACAAAAGGTGAGAAATTTTTTGTGAAAATTTTAAGCCTGCCTTATAAAACATACTAAATAAAGTTCTTTAGAAAAAAGAGAAGTGAAAGAAATCAGAAAATCAAATCTATACCAAGAATGGAAAAGTATGAAAGAAGGAATAAGTAAAAGTTTCAAAATTACTTTTTTATTCTAAATTGATAAAATAATTGCTCAGATCAATGTATTAAGTGATAATGTATGGATGAGTGAAGTGTGAATGTCAGCAGTGGTAGAATAAAAGAACAAATGAGAATACTGTTATATACATACCTGGACTAAAGGTGAAATGGTATAGTGTTACTTAAATTGGATTTAGATTAAGTATATATTACAAATTCTAGGACAACCACTAATTTTTTTAAAGAAGTAGAATTAATATTACAAAAAGAGAAATAAAATGATAAAAATACTCAATTAAAACTAAACTAGAAGAAAACAAAGTAATTTTGCAAACATATCAAATAGAAATCATTTGTAAAAATTGTATATATTTACCTAATTAGATGAATTATCACTTTGAAAATGAATAGTTCAGATATAACATTTAAAAGATAGTCTGAGCCTGGCATGGTAGTGCTAACTTTCGATACCAGGAAGTAAGCACTCAGGAGGCAGAGGTAGGAGGATTGCTGTGAGTTTGAGGCCAGCCTGACACCATATAGTGAATTCCAGGTCAGCCTGGCCTAGAGCAAGATACTATCTTGACAAAAAGTAGTCTGTCCAGCACACCTTTAATCCCAGCACTCAGGAGGGTGAGGTAGGAGGATGCTGTGAGATCAAGACCAGCCTGGAACTGTGGAGGGAAATCCAGGTCCACCCCCCCCACACACACACACAAAAAGATAGTTTGTCAGTATGCTTGTGCTATCTCCAGGAAGCCCATTTTAAACATAAGGCACAAGTAGATTACAAATAAAAGGATATAGGCAGTTATACTCTCCTAGTAACAACATAAAGAAGTAGTTTAATTTAGGCAAAATAAACTTTACAACAAACAAAAAAATTAGGATAAATAGGAGCATTATAAAATGACTGTAGGTTCAGTTCTCCAAGAAAACACAACAGTCCTTGACATGTAGGTAACTAACAACAGAGTTCAAAACTCATGAGACAAAACTGATAGGATGCAAGGAGTGATAGATGAATCCTGTATTATAATGGGAGATTTAGTTATAATTTTGTCTGTAATTGATAAATCCATCAAACAGAAAGGCAGTAAGGTTGTACTTGAACTGAATGGTACCATCAGTCAACTTGATTGACTGACATTATTATTTTCAAGCTTATATGGATTATTCACCAAGATATACTGCATTCTGGGTGAACTTAAAAGCCATATAAATCAGCTGGGCATGGTGGCATGTGCCTTTAATCTCAGAACTTGGGAGGCAAAGGTAGGAAGATTCCCATGAGTTTAAGGCCACCCTGAAACTAAATAGTGAATTCCAGAACAATCTAGGCTAGAGTGAGATCCTACCTTGAAAACCCAAGTATGTATGTGTATGTATGTATGTATGTATGTATGCATGTATGTATGTGTGTATGTATGTGTGTTTGCATGTATGTGTATATATATATTCATACAAAGTATGTTTTTAGGTCACAATGGAATTAAGCAGGAAACCAACAATAAAACATACTTAGGAAATTCCTAAAATATTTAAGGCTAAACAACATACTTAGAAATGTCAAATAAATTAATAAAGTCTCAAAATTTAAAAAATTTTAAATTGAATGAAAATGGAAATATATTTAAGAGTTGTGGGATGTAGAAAAAAATACCTAAATTAAAAATATAAGAATTACAAGTAGGAAATTACGAGTATCAGCTGTATCCGTTAGAAAGGAAGGAAGCTCTAAAATCAATAAGCTGTGTTTTTACCATAGGATGCTAGCCTAAAGAAAGCAGAAGAAAAATGATAAAAATTAAAGCAGAAATCAATAAGGAAAGAAAAAAGAAACAAGAATGCCAAAAACTAGCTCTTTGGAAAGATCGATGAAAGTGATAAAGCTATATAGCCAGACTAACCAGTAAGTAAAAAGACACAACAAATACTGAAAACGTAAGAAAGTCCATAAATATTATCCCACAAATATTAAAATCATGTAAAATTTAATGTAGAAATAGTGGATCAAGTTCTTGAAAAACTTAAAATGAGGGGATAATGGGTAGGTAACCTGAGTATGCCTAGATCTTTTAAAGGAATTAAACCACCAAAGCCAGATAAGGGCACTGTAAGGAAAGACATTTTCAGGCCAATATTCTTGATTAACCTAAGAAGAGAAAATACATACATATATATACATATATACATATATATACATACATATATATGCACACATATGTATGTAAAATTTGGTGAGAAACTTTTAATAGAGTATCAGCAAATTAGATTGAGTGTCATATTAAAAGGATCAAGAAAAAAGAGATCATATACTATGATTGACTGGGGTTTATCCCATGATGTAAGGATGGTCTGATTTATGCAAATTAATAAATATACACCACATTAAACAGAATGAAAGCAAAAATTATATCCTCTCCAATATAAAAAAGGTCTTGACAAAATTCATAAAATTTTTATATCAAAAGCTATCAACAAAGTTAGTAAGGAGGAATGTAGTTCCATGTACTAACACCAAGCCAGGCATGGTGGTACACCTGTGACCTAGTACTTGGGGCCTGAGACCCAAAGATCATAAATTCTAAGCTACCCTGGCTAGCTTATGTAGATAGTTTCAGGCCAACCTGAGCTATATAGCAAAACCCTTCAAAGAAACAAAGAAGAGGAGGGGGGAGGGAGGGAAAGGGAAAGAGAAAAAAACAAAGACATGGCAAATGTATTTTTAACATAAAAAAATGGCAAAACATTGAAAGCTTTTCCTCTGAAATCAGGAATAAGACAAGGCTGCCCACTCTTACCACCTCTATTCATTGTAGTGCTAAACATCCTAGTCAGAGCAACTAAGAGAAATAAGAGTCCTTACTAAGAAGCTGAATTATCTGTTTTTAGATGGCAAATTCTGTTCAGAGGAAACCTTGAAGTTTCTACCTGAGTCTGTTAAAGCTGATAAATTCTATGAAGTTGCAAAATACAAAATCAACATACAAAAGCCATTTATGTTTCTATGCATTAGCAGTGAATTATCTGAAAAGAAATAATTCTATGTACAGTAGCATCAAAAACATGTCCAACTTAATGGAGTCTCACGTGTGAAATCTGGGCTGAGGATATAGCTTAGTGGTGGAACTCTTAAAAAGCAGACTATTTCTGAAAGCTGTCTTGTTTTGGCCTGTTATCTCAATTCTAGTCAAGGAAGAGATTCACCAAAGACAGGGGGAGTTAGGAAGTAGTAGAAATGCTGCAAGATCCCCAATGAAAGTGGATTCCTCTTTTGCTCTGCTCAAATTTCTTAGTAGTGGGTAGCTGGGGAGTCTTCTTCCTACATTCTTACCATGGTGAAAGGCCATCCACTGTGGACAGTTGCCTAACTATAGAAAATTCAACATCACTACAGTTGTGTTAGAGACAGAATGAACAAGTGACCCAGGGCCACAGCCAATCAGTCAACACAGGATAAGCCAATGAGACAGACACCAATGATTTTCGACAAAACCTAAATCAGAAGTACAGAGACCCCTAAAATCTCAACAATAAAACAGCCTTAATACTCACCCACCACGACTCAGGGAACTGAGCAGAAGAGGGGGCGGAAAGATTGTGAGAGCCTTGGTGGGGGAGAATACCCAAAGTCATAGCCACCCTCAGTAGCAACACTCTAAGGCCAGCAGAACTGTCTCCTAGGCTATTCATGGTCCCCTGCCCCAAGAACTGATCCAAACTACCCAAGGAGGAGGATATCCAGCTGATCGGGGGTGCGGAAGAGGGGCATTGGGGAATGGGGGATAACAACTTATTGTTTGCCCATTTAATAATGTAACTCATTATGGACAATAAAAAAAAAGATAGAAAAGCAGCAAATAAACTGTTTGGAAAATTAGTCTCAGAGGATCATTCACAGGGGTTCCCACACTTCGCTGTACATCAGAATCTGCCAGAGGAGATCATTTCCAAGTTGATGACGCAGTGGATATAGGCTACTACCTGAAAATATTTCTAACAAGATCATCATATTTTCAAGATAATCGCCCTAGATTTTTCCCTACTAAACACTGATGCTTCAGGGAAACATAGTTTCTGAGAAAGAAAACTTTGAATAGCAATGCAAAACTCTTCAGCAGAACATGAGTAGTGTATATGTGTCTGAATTTCCAGGAAATATCTATATTTTTGTTATAAATTGATGTGTTCTTATTATAACTTTATTCAAGCATGCGTTTTGTTGTTTGGGTTGCCCCTGTACTTACCACTGAGTTAGCTTGCAATTAGAGCCCTAATTTTTGCTATTTAATGAGAACAGTGCCACCTAGAGGCATTTGCCCAAAGGGCCACCACAGGGCCAAGGGAAGCTGAGTAGAGGGGGTAAAAGGGCAACTTGACAGCCAACTAGATCATTGTGTGTTGTGCTATAGTAGGATAAAGCAGAAATAGAAATGTCCTTCACCACCTTATGACATGATGATTCCCACCTGTGTTCTGAGGAAAAGGTCCATGAAGGTTGTGTAGCCCTGGGCCTTACCAATCACCTATCAAGCAGAAAGGTTTCACTTTCACCTATGGTAGTTATTGGAGGTTATGCTTACACGCATATGCTGACATTGGTAAAATAACAGATTGAACACAGGGGAAAGAACAGACTTCTCTGATATCAGAAAGGGAAAATTCAACAAATAATAAAAAAAAATGAGGACTTAGACACTTAAAAGTTTTTTGGCGTTCATTGACTATAATTGGCTTTTTGTAGCAAGTTTATTATCAACTATTTCAAGATATTTGTTCAAAAAGCATAAAACAGAAGGTAAGCATACTGATTTGGCTTTAGCAGATGAAAACATTACCTCAAAATATACAGTTTTGCAATTAATAATGAATTTGAGTCATGCTATTCTAAAGCCCTGAAGCCCTCCATAAAATAGACTATCCAATAGCACTTTCTCTCTAACTGAGACTGGGACTAGAGGAACAGGAGAGGAAGGGGAGACCCAAAGCAGGGATAGCACTCAGCCAAGTCTCAGCAGTCCTTCCTAGGAATGAACAAAGACAAGACCAGAGGGCAGAGCTACAGAAAACACCCTCTGGGAATCGAGCATATTGAATCCTAAGACGATGCCCAATGGCAATTTTAGAGTCTTTGATGAAGAATGCTTATCTAATAAACTCGATGCAAATATTTAAAACTCTGAAAGTAAAACAAAATCTGAAACCTAGAACATTTCTGGTCCCAAGATTTTAGATAAGAGTTACTCTCCTTGACTAACTTCTTCAAGTGGGAGCTTAGATTGTTGAGTGGAGACTTTAACTCTTTATAGCATATGTATTAAGTACTATAAATTTCCTTCCTGCACTATTTCAGCTGCACCCCACAAATCTCAATCTCTCTGTCTCTCTGTCTCTCTGTCTCTGTATGTGTGTGTGTGTGTGTGGTGTGTACGCGCGCGCGTGTGTGTGTGTGTGTGTGTGTGTGTGTGTGTGTGTGTGCGTGCATGCATGTAGATGCCAGAAGACAAGCTTGTGTGTTATTCCTCTCAGGTCCACTTCACCTTTTTTCTTTTCTTTTTTTTTTTATTGTCCATAATGAGTTACATTATTTAGAGGGCAAACAGTGAGTTGTTATCCCCAATTCCCCGATGTTCCCCTTCCCCCATCCCCAATCAGCTGGATATTCTCCTCCATGGGTCATCTGGATCAGTCCTTGTGACAGGGGACCGTGGGTAGCCTAGTATTCAGTCAGAGTCTCCTGGCCCTAGTATGTTGTTACTGAGGGGTGCCATGCCTCTGGATAGTCTCCTCTACCACGGCTCTCATAATCTTTCCGCCCCCTCTTCCACACAGTTCCCTGAGTCAGCTTCATCTTTTTTCTTGAGGCAGGGTCTCATTGGCCTGAAGTTCCTCATGTAGCCTCGCTGGCTGGCCAACAAACCCCAAGGACCCACCTGTCTCTGCCTCCCCAGTGCTGAGATTACAAACCACCACACCCAGGTTTTTTTATATGGTGTCAGGGCCTGGCAGTCTGTTTTAACAGGCTTCCAGAGGATTGTGCTGCAGGCTCAAGTTTGAAAAGCACTGGCCTAACAGTAGTTCATGGGATAGTTGAAAGTTCATGGGCTTTGAGAACAGAGACCTGCACTTGAATCTCACTTCTCCCTCTTAATAGGCCTGGCACTGTCATTCTGTTATGTAATGTCTGTGAGTATTGAGATTGTCAAATGGTATTTCCTTTTCAAGGTTGCTTTACGTGATTTAAGTGCCTAATACTATAGCTGGTACACTGTAGCTTTTGGCAGACTGGTTGCTACTTAAGTCTTTAAATTGTTACTTTAATCTGAGTATGTTTTGTGAGTGCTTTTTCTAATTTAGTGGTCATTTTGCTTATTAGTGAAAACATCCTCATGTTTTTGCTTTTAGATCTAAATTCTCAAGAAATTAAGGACATCTATGGACTAAATGGTCAAATAGAACACAAAGTAGCATTCCTGAAAGCTTATGTGCCAAAGGAAGTGAAGCTTATTCTCATTGGTCATTCAATAGGCAGCTATTGTGCTCTTCAGATCTTGAAGCGTGCCCCCGAGCTCCCAGTAAGTATGCCTCAAGAGGTGACTGCGGGTGTGTATGCCCAGTGATGTTCTGGTGGGAATCTTCCTCTGCTCTTGTCTCTCAGTGAATGGCTAAATAGAGCACAGAGGGAGACTGGGTGCCTTTATCCTTATCTTTTTATTACTGGAGACCTGTGTTTGTATGCTTGGGTACTTCCTATAAGTTCCAATGTATAATGGTGAAAGAAAGATAAACGTGATTTTTTTCTAAAGAAATTTCTGAATCTTGGACTATTTTCCAAGAACTAGAGTTCTAACCTGAGGTTTAACTTTGTTATGTGTGCTGTGTTTGTTTTGGTGACCCAGTGAATTTGCCTAGGGTATTATGCACATAGGTGAGGGGTTATTTACTGGTCCATGGGCAACTTACTGGTGGCTACACCAATGAAGAAAATGTCCACTTCTCTCTTAGCAACCATTAACTATTATTAGGTCCTCAGGGAGGGGTGGCCTCATGTGCCCCCCCCCAATCCATAAGGGAATATTGATGGGCCCAGTCTTGTGCTGCTGTGTGTTCATGAGTACAATAGCCATATCATATCCAGAAGACAACATGGTACAACATTCCTCTCTATTCCCTGGCTCTTACATTCTTACCTCCCTCTCATGCTGTTTTTCCCTGATCCTTGGGAAGTATACTATAAATGTCCCATTTAAAACTGAGCTCTCAACAGTCCCTTCTTCTCAGCACTTTGACCAGTTATGAGTCCCTGCCTACTGCAGAAAAAAAAAGCTTTTCTGACCAAAGCTGGGAACAATACTAATCTGTGGGCATAAACAAAAATATTTAGAAATAAGTTTGAAAGATACAACATGTCCATTTAGGAAAACAATGCTGGCTTCCCTCCTAGCGCCTGTGGACTTTTGACTAGGCTTACAGTAGGCTTACATGAATTCCCGCCTGTGTAGCAGGCCTCAAGTACAAACAGAAAGCAGTTGGTTACCTCCATAACAATCTTGCTACTGTTGTACCAGTGAGCCCACTTTTCTTGGCTGGCTGTTTGGTTGGATAGCTCACAAGGCCCACCATTGGGTAAGACTGTTGAGGTTACTTTTCCTATAGCACCCTGCATGGAACTTAATACAAATGCTAGCCTGCAGAGAGAAAGCTTCCAGCTCAGTTCAGCTTTATTTCTCTGTTTCTTGCAATTAAAGTGTGTGGTTTCTTCAGCAATAGGTCTTACCATCTAGTTTTGGTGGGCAACCAAGGGCAATGTCAATGGCCTTTATTATTTTGGGCCATTTGGCCTCTGACTCTATCTCTGGCACTGGGATTTTCATTAATAACCTAAATTTATTTCTTCATTCAACAAACATATATTAACTTCTGCTAGGTATCAGATACTGTGCCATTTGAAAACATCTAGTAAATAAGGCAGTCTTTGCATTCAGAGATCTTAAAGTCTTATGGAGGAGACAACTAACCAGTGGCTGGCGTGGCTGCTACCTTGTAGAAGCATCATCACTGTTAGACTCTGAAGGCACAAGACAAAGGGATCTATCTCTTTATGACATCTCAGTTCTTGGATTTTACTTCATGTGACGAATTATCTCAGTAGGGTCTTGGAGTGCACTAGGAATTTGTTCCCTTTATTGCCAATTTGACACATTCACTTACTCAGAACAGCACTTGGAAGAAGTACAAATATAGCCTGCCTGGCTGCATTTTTAATACCAAATGGAGGATTTTAATTTTCTCTTTTTGGATATAAGAAAATTTATTTTTCATTTCTAAGTGTGAATTCAATAAATTCAAGATTGCATTCCATTCATTGTATTATTGCTTCTGCTCAGTTGGCCTTTTTCCCCCCAAGATAAGATATTCAGAAAATGATCTTTTTTTTTTTAATTTTAGCCTCTTTATGACTTACAGTCTCTTTTCTGACTTTGAAATTTCCTCTAGTACTAAAATATGTAGTTACCAACTTTCCATTGTCCAGCCTGTATGTTGTTAGAACTTACATAGTCACTGTGAGTTCTGGTCCTAGCCAATCACCTAGGTTCAAATACTCTTGTCATTTTTTTTATCCATGACCTTAGGCAAGTTACCAACTCTGCCTCAGTTTTCTCATCTGTAAATGGAAAATAATTATATGTTCTTCAAAAGACTTTAGTGAGGGACTGGAGAGATGGTTCAGTGGTTAAGGCACTTGCCTCCAGTGCCTAAGGCCCCGGGTTCAATTCCCCAGGACTCACATAAGCCAGACCCACAAGGTGGTGGCCCTGGTGTGCGCTCTCTCTCTCTCTCTCTCTCTCTCTCTCTCTCTCTCTCTCTCTCTCTCTCTCTCTCTCTCTCTCTCTCTATCTATCTCTATCTCTGTACTTGAAAATGAATAAATAAAATATTTTTTAAAAAAAGACTTTAGTGAGAGCATTATAAAGTATTGAAAGTGGTACCTGAAATTAAAAGTTCCACACAAGCATTGCCAATTATTGTTGTATGGGAATAACAATAGAATCAGAGACTCAGGCTTTAGGTTAAATACTGTATTGGTCACCTGCTGCTATGTATCAGATATCCCAAAACTTAGCAGTACACAGTCACACACATAGTCTCTCCATTTCTGCTCAGAAACCTAGCTCAGCTTGGCTAGGTTGTCTACTGCAGTCTTTCACAAGATAGTAGTGAAAGGGTCTTCCAGGGCTGCAATCTCAGGTGAGCACTGGAAGTTAGATGGATGCACTTCCAAATCCTCATGTGCGTTTTCTCATGATTCAGTTCTCTGAGAGTGATTGCACTGGGGCCTCCTAGGCACATTGCCGTGCACAGGCCACCCTTTAACCTGCAGACATGCCAGAAAGAATATGCCACCAAGGTGGAAGCCACAAGATGTCTCCTCATTATAGAGATCTCATCATTCTTTCTGTATCCTCTTTTTTTCAAGGTAGGGTCTCAACTAGCCTAGAGTGACCTGGAATTCACTGTGTAGTTTTAGGGTGGCCTCAACCTCACGGTGATTCTTCTACCTGTGCCTCTCCAGGGCTGGGATTAAAGGGGTGCACCACACCCAGCCTTCCTGGATTCTTTCTGTCAGAACCACACTTTTTTTTTTGTCTCTGTGTCCAGATCACACTCAAGGGAAGAAGGATGCACAAAGTCATGCATTCTAGGAGGCAAGGAGCATTGGGAAGCATGGAAAAGCTGTCTACTCCTCAGATTGCAATTGTGTGGAATATAACCAAGATGTGGACATGAGACTGTGTGTTAGTTAAAATACGGAGTTTACTTTCTCAAGTAGTGTCTTCTTGGTCCTGTCAGATGAAATGCAACTGATGTGAAGTATAATTTTTGATTATTGTTACAGCTGTTTTCAACCCTTTGAAAACATCAGGTACTTGTATATTTGAAATAACAGCATTAGTATTATATAAACCTAAGAAAATATTCATTTCTGAGTTTATCACAATTTGGTAAGCACATATCTGTCCCATTGATTTCTATTTATCTGTTCCAAATTTATTCCTTGGGCTGGAAAGATTGCTTAGTGGTTAATAGAGCTTGTTTGCAAATTTATTCCTCATACAATGTGTAATTTTTCTTGTATATATTTGAAAATGATTGTTCACATTTGTTTTGAATGTTTCTCTTTTGGGTGGCTAGTATTCAGTGTCTGTTGTGAAAGAAATGCAAGTCGTATTAAGGTTCATGTACCTTCTTACAGCCTCTTCAGTTTCATAACTTTCTAAGTGTTGCCCTTCTTTCTGCTTTCTTGCTTTGCAAGCAGTGAAAGGGGCGAGGACTATAGCTCAGTGCTAGAGCATGTGCTTAGTATATCTGAAGTCCCAGGTTCAATCCCCAGCATGGGGGCAAGGGAATGGGAGGGGAAAGAAGAAGGAAGAGGAGAAAAAGGAAGAGAAGGAAGAAGCATGAGCTAACCCTAATATATTTAGAAGATAGATTGTGATTACACAATTTTCAGAGACCTGTAAAACTATACTTCTTCTAAAAGAGGATCTATTCTAGAAAATAACATGTGTGATAAATTGTTCATACAGGGCAACTTTGGGAGGTGGAGTTGGCTGTATAATTTTTTTTATGATTCAAAACCTTTATCTGGTTTCAATTAACTACATTGTTGAAATTCTCCACCATTACAACCTACCCTCAACCATTAACCACCTGGGCCAGTTAATATTGGTGATGTGATCCATTCCGAAGTGTTGAAATTTCAGTGTCTCTGGACTACTCAAGACAACAGTGCTACATGCCTGAAGTTAACATGACATGCCCCATTTGAGATTCATTTGACAACCTAGTCAGCTTGTGAAAGCCAGAGTGTTGCAATCTCTAATCGCTGTGCCAGAAATAAGTTAGCTGTTGTGCTTTATAACATATGAAGTGCGATAATGAGAAACTTGTGTTTCCATCTCTTCTGTGATTTTTACTGGAATTTTTGACTCCCTTAAGAGTTAGAGGACATACTTGCAGTTTCGTGGCTGGTTTGTTTGGTTTTATTTTGCTTCAGTTATTTGTAGTATTTTTATAGTTATAGAAAACTTTGGTTTTAAATCATCTTAGGAGATATTACATATTTTAGATATATTGCCTGACCTATATGAGAGTACACTTAAAGAAATCACCTTTCTTAAAACTGAGTATTTAAATTTTTTGTTTCTTGCTTTAAACAAGATTGATACACAAAACTATATAAATTTGTCAATATTTTGAAAGTAGTGTCCAGAATAGGAAATTTTTTTCTTAAAAAAAAAGTTAATTGGAAGATTGAAATGTAGTAGCTGTCCTGACTTGTCATAATAAACACAATTGTTTTTCGAATTCATAGAATCTTAGGACTGAGGTAGGCTTTTGAGATAATTATGTTTAATTGTATGAAAATGACAAGAGAAGTAAGAGAAAGGTACTTGGCCAGGATTCAGTCTCAGCTCAATCTGAATCCTGGGGTGGGCTGCATTTCTATTAGCTGTGTATATATTGAGAGTCTAAGAAGGTATCTGATGGCTCTTCAACCTTTGAGTGATGGCAGAGCCTACTGAAAATGTGTTATGCTCTGCAGTGAACACAACTATACTTATGACTGGATGTTTTTCAGCTGGAAGAGTTAAAGACTAGCAAATGTTCTATCAGTTTGAAGGGAAAACAAAACAGAAGTGTGGTAGTTTTATCTTACTATCTAGAATTTGCATCTCTCAGCATTAGTCCTCTATGTTAAAATGTCCTGTGATTGGCATCATATTCATAAAGTTCAGATCAGGGTTCACCTGGACTGAGCTGTGGGGTGAACCTCAAGTAATTTTACTTTCATTTTCCTTTAAAAATTTGCATGACATTTCTTCATAACACTTCCTCCCCTCCCAGAGATATGAGATCCTCCACAAACTTAAGTTTATTATTTTGCCTTCCTTAGGGAAAGTGCATAGTAACAGGAAGCTTGTTTTGTCTGTCTCATTGGCAAAAGTATCTCATTTAATTAAAGCTTCCAGAAAGTTAGAAATATGTGTAAGACTCTTGTCCAATTGGATAAAAGTCTAACATATATATTATTTATTTACCTATTGTCAACAATGCACATTAATTATAGAGGATTTTCTTTCTATAGATTCAAAGACAGTGATGTTAACTTTCATATTTTAACTTTTTGTTGACAACTTCCATACATATAGACAATGTACCATGATCATAATCCCCTCCCACCATTCTCTTCTTCCTCCTGAATCTCCCCTCCACTAAATCCCTTCCTTTTAACTAGTCTCTCTTCTATTTTGATGTCATCATTTCCCCCTCCTATTATGAAGGTCTTGTGGTGGATAGGATCAGCCACTGTGAGGTCATGAGTTCTGTGACCACTTGGTGTCTGGAAAGACAGTATTACAAAGCACTTCTCCCTTTCTTAGGCTCTTATATTCTATCTGCCATCTCTTCCACAATGATCTCTGAGCCATGGAGGGTGTGATAGAGGTTTCACTGAGTGCTGAGCACTTCACTGTCACTTCTCAGCACTATGATAAGTTTTGAGTCTCCCCAGTGTCACTGCCATCTGAAGAGAAGTTTCTCTAATGAAGAGTGTGAATAGCATTAATATATGCTCATAAACATAAATGTTTACAGGGCATAATGTATCCATTAAGCCAAATAGCAGTAGTACATTCCCCACTAGGGCTTATGATCTCCCCAGCCATAGGCTTTCAATTAGGTTTCAGCACCAGGCAGGAATTCCCTCTCCTAGAACAGACCTCAAATACAATTAGAGAGCAGTTTGTTTTCCCCATAACAGACATGCCACCCTTGCACCAGTTGGCACATTTGGCCTGACTGGCCACTCATTAAACTTGCAGGATCTACTGCTGATTAAGGCTATTGATGGCTTTTCTTTTTTTTAACTTTTTATGATAGCATCCATAATTATAGACAATAGACTATTATAATTTCCTCCCACCCTCCATCGTATCTCCTCCTCCTCTCAATTAGTCTATTTTGTTTTGGTGTCAGTTGATGACTTTTCTGTCCCAATAGGCTGCATAGGTCTTTCCAGCTTCGTCACAGGTAGTCAACAGGGAGGAAGCGTCAAACTCAGTTCCAGTTTGATTTTCCCGTGTCCCACAGCCAAGCTTATAGTGTCTTCAGCAATAGGGTCTCATCATCTAGTTCTGGTGGGCAATCAAGAGCCTTGGCAGTAGCCTGTAATGTTTTGGGTGCATCAGAAGCTTCCCTGGATGGTATCCCACTAAGCACTGAAATTTTCTTGTAATACAATCTATAGTTTCTGGGCACAGCCTTATCACAGGGTATTTCTGTCCAAACTCTCCTTTTTAACATTTATATCACTTGTAAAGAAGTAGGTTCCAGGGCTAGAGAGATGGCTCAGTTACTAAAGGCACTTTCTTGCAAAGCCTGCTGTGGACCTGGATTCAATTCCCCAGTACACACATGAAGCCAGATGCACAAAGTGGTACTTGTGTCTGGATTTCATATGCAGTGGCAGGAGGCCCTAGCATGACCATTCTCTCTCTCTCTCTCTCTCTCTCTCTCTCTCTCT
>PVHP010019132.1:0-32254 GCA_004024765.1 Zapus hudsonius
CCACACACACACACACACACACACACACACACACACACACACACACACAAGCAAAACAGGCAGGGGGAGAGGGAGAGAAATTCTTCCTCTGTATATAGCCTTAGGGTGGGATCTTGCAGTCCTTTCCCAGACTTAATGGCTTTCTGAATCTCTGGAATTTCCTTTCTGCACTGCCCACACAGGAAGGGATGTTAATTTCCAACTTCCCTGACCTTCAGGGCATCCTGCTCCCTACTGAGAGGGCTGCCTTCCTATGAACATCAGAGACCCACCCAAGATAATTAAAAAAGATCAAGTTGACAACAAAGCCTAACCAACACACCTTTTAAGTTGACGAAAACTGTCTTGTCCTGACTCCTTGTCTATACCCTCCTGTCTGCACCCTCCTGTCTACACCTCTCAGCAGGGACTGCTCTTGTCCCTGAGGTATGTTCTTGTTTGGATGTTGGTGGGATAGACCACCACAGACCATGCCTGCACTGACACCTGTTCCTATGGGACTGGTGAAACACTTGCTTTCTCTTGGCCCCCTATCTTTGTGTCACTCCTGGGGACCCAGCTTTGCTCCAGAACTATTTGCCCCTTCTAGAAGGAGCAAGAGCTGCCCCAGGGCTGAGCGGGTATCTGACTAGCTGCCAGCTCCGCCTCCGTTTGAACCACTGTCAAGGCAAAATTGCTTTCTTTCCTAATTCTGATGATATTAGCAAATACATGTAATGGGAAATAAAATTAATCAGTCCGTGCTTGTGAAATTGCCTCCTGTTTACCTCAGCCTTGTAGCGATCCCCCCCTCCTACAGGGGTTATTTTAATTAACAGCGTGAATTTTTGGTAGTTTAATTTATTTTATGATTGTGTAAAAATACTCCTTTGTAAGGGTTTATATATAACTAGCCAGCTAATTAGCAGTAATATTTTAACAACAGCTGTAGAGGCAGGGAGTCCCATGAAACATGGCTTCTCCCTTCAGACTGCCATGATATTTATTGGTGCCTTTTCTTATCAGCCCTGGCTGAAGGCAACGGAGGAGGGTAGTGCGCACATCAGATAATTAAAAGAGAAGTAAGCATCCTGGCCCTCCTCCCACCTGACACGCACAACTTCCTAAGGACTCCTCTCTCCCAGCCTCTGATTTAAGACTCGTCTCCCCAGCTTCTGTTCTTCCAAAGTCTATTATAGATTCCTTGTGGGCCTCTGTAGAAGATATACCTTTCCAGAAAATTATGAAGAGTCTTTTAAAGGCATTAACTTGAACTAAAAACAGTCACCAATGTTTGTACTACACTTTCTGTTTCTGCAGTGCACTAACAGGGAGTGAGGTTTACCTTACATTCCTTTGTGGTGCTTGATTTCAGGTGTAAAGACAAGGGAGAGAGTTGGGCTGAATGGGGAGGAAGTGGTGGGAGAGGTAAAAAAGGAACAGGGAGGTAGGAAGAGAGAGAGAGGAAGAGAGAACGAGAGAGGGGGAGAGAGAGAGGAACACAAGACAGATGTAAAGCAGCAGCCCACACTGAGGCTGACCCACCCAGCAGTGTGCGTTCCTCCTCCTCGTCCTCATCTCTCTCTTAAGCATCTCTTTTGCCACTTTGGGGTTCAAGAGAGAATGCGTTCAAGGGCCACTTCTGGGAGGATCCAGAGTTCAAGAACAAGGGCTTGTTCCTTCTATCCTGTCTTTTATTCTAGGAGCTCAGTGTAATTTGGTACACATAAGATTCTCTTCTCATACATGTAGATTCTAGATTCTAATTCCTGCAGATATCTTTGAATCTTCCTTAATCTAGGAGAATGGGAATCCTTAGTTTCCATCCTTACCTTTATTTATTTATTTTTGTTTTTTCCAGATAGGGTCTCATTCTAGCCCAGGCTTACCTGGAATTCACTATGTAGTCTCAGGGTGGCCTCGAATTCATGGCAATCCTCCACCTCTGCCTCCTGAGTGCAAGATAAAGATATGAGCCACCATGCCTGGCTCAAATCTTATATTTTTAAAAAATATTTATTTTCAAGGAGAGAGAGAGGAAGAGAAAGAGAGAGAGGGAGAGAGAGAAAGAAAATGAACACACCGGGCTAGGGCCTCCAGGCACTGCAAAGGAACTCCAGATGCACCACTTTGAGCATTTGGCTTTACATGGGTACTGGGGAATTGAACCTGGGTTTTTAGGCTTTGCAAGGAAGCACCTTAACTACTGAGCAATCTCTCCGGCCCTTTGTTAACCTTATATTTTAGATATGGATACTAAGCACTAGAAAAGTCATGTGGCAATGGAAGATCACACTGAAAATCACTGGTATCGAGATGCCTGGAATCACACACCCCACCCTTATATATCTGTAGTTTCCTTTTTTCTCCTTTCCTTTCTTCTCCTCTCCTAACTCCTCTCCTCACCTCCCCTTTCTCCCTCCCTTCCTTCCTCTTTCTTTTCTTTTTCTTTGTTTGAGGTAGGATCTCACTGTAACCCAGCCTGACCTGAAACTCACTATATAGCCCTGGGCTGGTTTTAAACTCATAGCTGTCCTCCTACCTCAGCCTCCTGATGCTGGGATTAAAGGTGTGAGCCCCCGGTACCAAGCTCTGAAATATCTCCTTAATTCCAAGAGAGCAGGTCATCGTGCTCCATTGTGTGCCCACAGTGTTTCTTGTTCTAGTTCATGTGCACGTGTTATCTGTCACTCTTCCCCAGCACACACAACACAAATGGCTTTGATTCAGCTGCTGCCCCAGACCGGATCTCTGTCTTTGGGCCAAACTTCCTGTCTGGTCCACAGAAGAGGCTCAATGAGTTATTGAGTGGGTAGAAAAGAAATTGAATCTTAATTTTCACTATAACATTCTTTATAGCAAGGAGTCTAAGTTTTTGATTAATTTTACACACACACACACACACACACACACACACACACACACACACACACACACATTTGTTTTTCAAGGTAGGGTCTCACTCTAGCCAAGACTTACCTGAAATTCACTATGTATTTTCAGGCTGGCCTTGAACTATCAGAGATCCTCCGACTTTTTCCTCCTATCTGCTAGGATTAAGGGTGTGTCTACCACACCCTGCATTTGCATATATTACTTTTTGTTTTTCAAGGTACTGATTAATTTCTTGATGTTCAACTTGTTATACTAATGATTACACCTAAAAATGTTCCACATGTGGACACAGCAGAGAGCCTTAAACATAGTCAATGGCTCAAGAGTTCGCTGCTATTATTTTCCCAACTTTAATAAAGCAAGAGTACTGTCACATACATGGATACACCCAGCCTTGACTTCATGCAATTCACCTGATAGAGCCACTGGAGACAAAGTCCCTTGTGGGGGTTTCGGTAGAAAGTCCCCAAGAAGTTATCCTCTTGTGATTCACAGAACGGTGTATGCTTGTAAAGCACTTGGTTGGAACTCCCACTCGATCACTGGAACGTGGTTTCTCTGAGATCCCGTGCTGTAGAACCCAGACTTTTTGGGGCTGTGTCAGTAGCTGGCAGAGTGGACCCTCCAGTGTTCACCAGAAGCACAGCCGTGTGATCACCTGGGAGTTGGCACACGAGGCACCGTTGGGGAAGTTAATGATCCCAGTGAAGGTTCGCAAGCTGCTTGATGATGGAGCCAACAGTTGAACTCACCAAAATCTATACTTTATTTACTGCAAAAGTGCTGGCAGTGTGCCTATTCATGTAGATAGATAGTCAGTGTGGTGGTTTGAATGCAAAATACCTCCCAGAGGCTCATGTTTTTGCGTATGTAATCTCTAACTGGTGGCACTGTTCAGGAAGGTTCCAAAGCCTTTAGGAGGTGGAGCCTTGCTGAAGGAAGTGTATCACTGAGGGCAGGCTTTTAGGTATTTCAGGCTGGCCCTACTAGCTGTTCTGCCTGTACCTACTTCCTCCCTGCTGATGTGATGATATGACACTGCTTTCTGCTCAGGCCTGCCATGTGGTCCCTGTCTGGATGGACTCCACGCTCTGGAATTGTAAGCTGAATTTAACCTTTCTCCTTCCCTTAATTGCTTTTTGTTGGACATTTTGTCCTAGCAATAAGAAAATAACTGATACAGTAAGTATAGAGGGAAACTCATGGTTCTATGAGAGGCTGGTATTCTGTACAGCGAGTAGGGTGAGGTTTTGTTAGTAGGCACACCTGGGCCTCAAATGTTGACTCTGCTACTTCTCTGTGTGCCTTGGTGAGTTACCCAACCTTTCTCGGTCAACTTTCTTCTCTGTTAACTAGAAGCAGTGTTAGCACCTGGTTCATAACCTTGTCTTTGGATTGTAGGGCAGGGTGCCATTGGCTGAGAGCTAGGTACATACTCAGGGCTCAATGATAGTTACTTCAACACTGCACTGAAAGCTCTTGGCTTTGTCTTTAATAACATCTTCATTGGTCACACTATCCTCATTTGGGAAATAATAGGCTGCTGATGAATTCTCTAAGGCCCCTTCCTACTTCAAGATTAGTAATTCTAGCCTACTTCTTTGGTGTCTCATAGCCGATGGGACTACTCTCAGTGTTTTCAAGACATTTGAGTTCCCTGGTGATGAGGGAAAATAATTTGTAGTGGAAAGAGAAAGGAGAGAGGGAGAGTCGTAAGAGCATCAGCAAGACCTGGGCACAGAAGTCAGGAGTGTGGGCATCACATGACAGGCATGTTGGGATGGAACCCCACTTCCTGTGAAATTGTGGCTAAGTTCTTGGCCATATGAAACTCATATCTATATAAGAGCTTTCCCCCAAAAACTGTCTCAATTAAAGGACTCTGAATGAGAAGTTGAGATTTGGCTAGGCAGAGAGAACAGTAGAAGATATGGGGGAAAATATAGCACTGTAATTAAAAGAAAGCGATGTGACTTATAGCCTCCACCTCAATTCTTTTTATTTTCCCCGTTGAGCAGTATAAAGCAGGAACTATTATGGAAAGTAGATAGCACCATTTCTTTAAAAATATTTAAGGAAAAAAATCCAAAGTTGAGATTTCTTTTGATGGGGAAACAATAAAATGTTAGATAATTCCGAGGTTCTCACTGCAAGAAAAACAATAATTATATTTTGTATTTTATTATAATAATACATTCCTAGCTAAACGCACAAATCTAATAAAACCATAATACAAAGATACAATGGGCTTCATGAATTGGAAATCGGGTGCATTCGAATGTTCTTGGCATCTGCCACCCGGCTCCCCAATAATAAGATCTATAATTTCCCGATAAGCATGTGCACGACTCTTGAGAATTTAGCTCTATAGAGTGGCGGGAGCCCATTTCCAGTGTTCATGTTAATTTCTTATTGGCATTGCCAGGCCCCCTCCTTCTTGTCTAACCCTTTTGCCATTTGAAAGCATCAAAAGCACTGAGAGAAATTTTTGTGACTTTTAAAGGGATTTGAACATATAATTAGCTGTACAGGACCAGAAAACGGTGAGTCATCTTGGGTTTATTTGAAAGTGGAAGCCCTGGGTGTCACCTGTACACCTTCAAAGAACACTGTGTGTTTGCAAATGGATCAGGAAAGGTGAACCTGTATTTTTAAGGCCAAGGGTCCAGCACAAGAGCTGCGGCTGTGGTTGGAGTGTCTGCTGCAGAGTGGAGTGCCTCTTTCTCAGGGCAGGTGCAGGTGTCACTAGAGGTCAATGTTGGCATGACCAGTGGATGGGGAACAGGAGACATGGAGGGATCTTAGCATCTTTACAGGGCTCTCTGCTCAGAGCAGATGCTTCATTAACCCTCACACACATTTCCAGGTACAACTGAGCCACACTGGTTTCCTAGATTTTTCCCGTTTTTGAAATAAACAAGCTGGGTGCTATCACTTACAGGGTTCAGCTATGAGCCCATCCTATGACCAGGTTGCCAGAGGGATACACGAAGACCCCATGGAGACTGTCTTCTGTCTTCAAGGAGGTCTTGCTCATGCTTCCCAAAGATCCATATGGCACCAGATGGACGGCAGTGTATGGCACTTCCTGAGAATTTGGAACTTCTGGATCAAGCTTCCAGGCACATGAGAGATGTTCCAAGCTATTGGCTCATCACTAGAAACCAGCAGTAGGTGCACCTGGCTGATCCTCCCCCTTCTGTGCTTTACAGAAGTCCTTCCTCCCACCACATAGCAAGGAGTTCTTTTAGGTTCGGGAAAAGCCTTTGGATATGGATGGTCATTTAACCTGCCAGTGCCAGGAGTTCAAGATGTTTAATACCTATAGTCACAGGACAAGAGAAAACACACCTCTAAAGAACTCGCAGTATCTCTGCCGAGTCTCCCAGCACCGTAACTCTCTGCTCTCCTTTGGGGCTTAGACAAGGTGGTTCAATTGAGCTGACTCACCTGCTCTGATCACTTCCTTATCTGCTGGGGATGAGTCTACCTTGCCTTTGCACCCAGTCTCATTTAATTAGATATAAGCCTACCTCAAAGTCAATTCATTCTGTTTCTTAACATTGACCGCAGTCTCTCTTTTGGCTAACTCCTTGCTTTGCCCTGTGATTGAAGCAGTGGCGGTTGATAATTCATTTTGTTCCGCCATTATTGATTTGGTGGCTCTGATCCAAAATTTGAAAATTTCTCTCCAGGTTGTTCTTGCCCTTGGTTTTTCACAAAGACGTTGCATAAAACGAAGGGTGCAGGTTGGAAATAGAAACATCAGTGCTACTTTAGGGTGCCAAGGGTCCACTTTCAATGGTGAGAGAGGCTTACTGTTAATTACAGAGATTTCCAAGGGCATCACACACTGCTCAGGCGGTGTCTGGGAAAAATCCTCCTTACAAATGCTTTCTAAACTGAGAATGGATTTGAAAGACCATTGTCTGCCTAGGCTCAGAAATTATTCCCTCATAAAGGCCTTGTGTAAAGGTTTGCTAGATACCTTTATGTGGAAGATAAACTATATTAAGGGCCCAGGAGCTTCTGCTTACCACATTCTTACTGAAGGCTTCCTTTCTTGCTTCTTATAAATGGCAGTTGCTTAAAGGCACTGCCTCTCTTGGATTATGGGTTCTGAAGCAGGGAGCACAGGCTTCTCTGATATCCCTCCTTTTTATCCTGGGTGCCTTGGGGGGTGTTGAATGACCAGCAGAATTTTTTATGATGCATCCTGATTAACATGAGATTATTGGTGGTCTCTTAACTTGCCTTAAAAAGTTCCTAAAAGGAGCATTATGGAACCCCTAGAACCCACGAAGTTGTATTTTGGGCTCTTGTAGAGACTGGTGCTTCTCCACGGATCCTCTAAAATATGTGTTATTTGCATACTTCAAATAGTTGATATAACTATTTTCCTTTTGCTTGAGTATGTGTGTGCGTGGGGGGGGGGGTTATGCACGTGTCATGCTGCTCCCCATGGTGGCCAGAACAGAATGTGCTGGAGTTTCTTACTGATTCCAGAGCTGCTTTGTGTGTGTGTGTGTGTGTGTGTGTGTGTGTGTGTGTGTGTGTGTGTGAGAGAGAGAGAGAGAGAGAGAGAGAGAGAGAGAGAGCGCTTTGGTGATTTGAAGTCTGTTCCTCTATAGCACTGTGGTTACAGACACATTTGGCCATGCCCAGCTATTTATGTGGGCCCTGGGGATGGACCTGCACCCATTTTCTCTGGCTTCCTCAAGCCCACATTCTCATTCCAGAACCATCTCTCCAGCCCAAAGATGGCTGTCCTTTATGAAAACAAATTTATCTTGTTTCATTTTCCCCAATGCCCATGGCCAACTGAGCCCATGACCATCGGATCTCTTGTTGGAGGCTGTGAAAGGGCAGTGAGTGTGAGCAGAATGCTTTATGTCCCCCACATTACCTTCCTTCTGGATGAGCTGAGTTTTTGGACTTAGCCTACAACTGTGGTAATGTGTAAACTGCTTGCTTTTCTTCTTTGATTTTTTTAAAAAGACAACTATAGGGCCTGTGCCATTGTCTCATATTTTTAGAAAACTGGCAGTTGAACTCTTCACTTCCTTCCCATCAAATTTGATATCATGGGTCTCTCTATACATGAAACAAGCCTTTAATGCCATTTATCATTGGCTTAGAGAGCTGCTCAACCTTGACCTCATGCCTGTGTTGAACTCAATTTCCTATGATCAGAGAGTACTGAGACCAAGACCAAGCTACAAAGAAAGCTACATTAAAAACCCAAAGATGCAAACACCTGCTAAGGACCTTTAACTCGCTGCCCCTTGGCCAGTCACGAGTATGATAAACAGGTAGGGCAAAGGTATTTATGAGCCTGACTGGGTGGCAGTTATCAAAGGATCCACTTGAACTTGGGGAAAACTCTTACTGTGTTCGGCATTCTTTCTCATCTCAAAGTATGCATCTCCCCATCAGCATCATTTCCCTAGGCCTCCAGATGGCTAATTACAACACAGGCTAATTTTGAAGTCCAAGTTCTCAAGCTCTCTGGATGCTCACATCACACCTCTCCTTCTTGCCTGCACTACTGTATTGTTTTTGCCCCCGACCCTGTCAGAATGAGATTTAAATCCTTAACCTGACATTCATTGTGTTCTGTGTATCAGCTTTTCCTGTCTTTCTGAATTACGTGCCCAATAAAGTTCTCATTTCTGTCATAGGTCAGGACTTTGTCTTTTATAAATTCTGAGGCTGGGGCCATTTAAATTCTGTTTTTGATTTTATCCTGCCTCTTCAAATTATTTGCCTTGTAAGCGCTTTAACTTTTTGGCCTTTAGCCCTAGCTTCTTAGGCTATTAATTTTTTTTTTAACCTATGTGACCATTGAAGCAAATTTATAGAAAATCTCATTGACAATGAGGTAGCTGGAGGGAAATGCTTGGAAGGTCTTCAAAGGGAGTATGTGCCAGACCTGTGTGTGTGTGTGTGTGTGTGTGTGTGTGTGTGTGTGTGAGAAAGAGAGAGAGAGAGAAAGAGAAAGAGAGAGAGAGAGTGTTTGCACACGTACATATGTGTGGATCACCTCATATCAGCTTTGATTCAATGAGGGGAATCTTCAGCTAGCAGAGTCTCACATGTGGATTTCGTTCCCTATCCATGCGTTTCCTCCAGCTACTTTTTAAATGTTTGGTTGTCATTTCAATGAGATATTATCCTAGTGCCTACTCAGTCCAGTGGAGAGGAGAGGCAGAGGAAGAGAGAGATGGATGCAGAAATTTTTTTTTTTGTTTTTTCAGTGCTGGGCATCAAACCCAGGAACTTCATGAATGCTAGGCAAGAGCTCTCCCACTGACATATGTATAAGCTCATTTCATTTTTTAAACCGAGAAAGGGTCTCATCAAGTTGCCAAGGCTGGCCTTCAACTCTCTCTGTAGTCCTGGCAGGCCTCCTGGGTAGTTGGGTTTACAGGCCTGCATCTCCAGGCCTACCTTTAGAGTCAATTCTCAGTGTAATGCCCATTTTGGAAGGCTTGCCATCTACAAACAGTCCAAAACATGACAGCATATTTGTCTGATTGTTTGGTGATTGATAACAAATACTGTTCTTTTTCATTTTATTTTTATTTTTAGGGGGGAGGTTAAGTTGGAGAAGAAATGATCAAATCTCATGTGCCTCTCAGTGAGACTTGTTGAGACCCTTTTACAAATTCCCAAGGTGAATTTAAGACACATGGTTTTTCCTTTGCCTCACAAGAAAGGCGACCAAGGCAATAGGAAAAGGAGGTGATTCTGGGTGTGTCAGCTACTTTCTCAGTGCTGTGATCAAATATCCGACCAGAAGCCACTCAAGGAAGGGGTTTATTTCAGTTATATTTGGAGGGGATGTAGTCATTGTGGCAGAGAAGATACAGAGGCAGGCGTGGGAAGCTGCTCATCACAGTGCATCCAGGAAGAGTGAGAGCTGGACTCTAAAACCTCAAAGCATGCTCCCTAAAACCCACCTTCCCCAGCCAGGCTCTGTCTCCTAAAGGTTCCATGACCTTCCAAACAGTGCCATTAGCCAGGGACCAAGTATTCAAACACATACGCCTACTGGAGACATTTTACATTTCAACCATGACACAGGGTCCCCTTGTACGTTTTTTTAAAAAAAATATTTTATTTATTCATTTTTAAGCAGAGAGATACAGAGAGAGAGGGAGAGAGAGAGAGAGAGAAAGAAAGAAAGAAAGAAAGAAAGAAAGAAAGAAAGAAAGAAAGAAAGAAAGAAAGAACCAGGGCCACCACCTTGTGGGTCTGGCTTATGTGAGTCCTAGGGAACCGAACCTGGGGCCTTAGGCACTGGAGGCAAGTGCCTTAACCACTGAGCCATCTCTCCAGCCCACCTTGTGCGTTTTTTAAAATGAGTATTCTGGTGGCTTTGGGACATTCTGAGTCAACGCTGCCTGTCCTAGATTCCACTCCACAGAGCTCATCATTCCATCTACATGTCTTTAACCATTTTCTTAAGCATTTGTTTCTTCTAGCTAAATGAGTAAGTATCCCCATGCAAATATGCTAGAAGTGACTGATCAACCAATAGATTTTCCCTCCTAGATCATATATTTGCATTCTATCAGACTCTAGAGATAATTCCCAAAGTCAGAAAAGGCGGTGTCCATTGTACGAATTTCATTGGCTTCACAAATGTCTCGTGGTCAGGTCAGACTAACAACCAGTTTTTTTTTTTTTTTTTTTGGGCAGCATACAAACTAAACCAACTCTACCAAGACAGTAATAGCAAGCCTTTGCAATTTAAGAAGAAAAATCTATGTATTATGTATATATATTTCTGGGTGGGCAGCTTATTGATCTCAGTGGCTGTTGAATTTTTATATGCCATTCATGATTGTTCCCGTGATTTAGTGAAATGTTCAAGGCAAATTTGATCAGTGTTTCTTAAAAAGGTCAAGTACTTTGGTGCGGTGTTAGTCTGAAAACATTCTAGGATGTTCCCTGCCAGTCCCAAGGGGACTAGGTGGGGATATGTGACCAATAGAGTCACAGATTAGAGGCTGGGAGTGTGGTGACAGAAGAAGTTAAGCAAGCTGGATTCTGCATCCATACTTAAACTGACCTGAGATCTCTTGGAGAAGGGAACAATGTAATTCCACCAGGTCATGTTACCTGTCCAGAATTCAGTGTGATCCTGTTTCTGGATTTTATTTTATTTTATTTTCTGTCATTTCCCCACCTCTCAGCACCAGAGTGATAATGATAGCAGTTGGTCAGCTACAGCCTAATTCAGTCATGTCACAAGCTGAACTGCCTGGTAATTTCATTGTCACGCTGAAAGACGGATTGAGACATATTTCAAAAAAGTGTTTCATGGTGACCTGAAAGGTTATACATTTGAAGACGGCCACCGAAAAGCAGACAGTTGTATACCATTTTGTGTGAATTTGAAAAAGTTTTTCTCTTAAATTGAAGGGAAAACAGGAAAAAAAAAGAGACAAGATGCAGGGCTATTTTCTTTGTGAGAATAGTTGTTACTTTTTTTCCCTTGGAAAAAATAAATAGGTTACAATCTAGGTCTGTGTGTGTCCCTTCCTCAAGTTCATTGTATGTCTTGTCAGTCTCACTCTGGAAGGATTACATTTGATGAGGACAGGCCTGGATTTTGTGTTGGCAAAAAGGGAACAAAACCATATATCCCAAATACCCCAAAATGGTACATTACACTCTCTTTCTTTGTGTTTCCTTATGAGATGCACTTTCTTTCTGAGAGAGTGTTTCTGAGATTTGACCACCTCCACAAACTGAAGCTAGGTAGCTCTCCTGGGGAGAAGGGCAATCCCAACTCTCACTGGGTTAAAATTCCCCAACATGAACTGTCTCCTAGAATTCCTGGGATTAAACCCTTTGGGATGGGTTAGTGTGGGTCTTGTGGCAAACCCATACTGGGAACCACTAGAGAGAACCCGGACCACACTGGAAAATTCCTTCCATAAGCTGGGAAACTGAAATTCCATGTTCCCTGAATGCTTCAGGCTTTTCATGGAATCTGGAGGTCAGGATTCCCAGAGATCTGGAATATAGGGAAGTGAAGGCCAAGTTCATGACTGAGCCCAGAGACTCCCAAGTCACGAGTTCCTCACTGTCCCTCCGGTGTTCCTCACTGTTCGCCACTTCGGCTTTACATTAGTGAGGCTTGCTTGGCTAGCTTGTCTAGACCAATTAGTGAGCTCTGGGCTCATTAAGATACCCTGTGTTTTAAAAGTAAAGTGAGGGAGCTGGAGAGATGGCTCAGCGGTTGGGGCGCTTGCCTCCAGTGCCTGGGGCCCTGGGTTCAGTTCCCCAGGACCTACGTAGGCCAGACCTACAAGGTGGTGGCCCTGGTGCTCTCTCTCTCTCTCTCTCTCTCTCTCTCTCTCTCTCTCGTATCTGATTGAAAATGAGTAAATAAAATATGAAATAAAATATTTAAAAGTAAAGTGAGGGCTGGGGAGATGGCTCAGTGGTTAAAGGCGCTTGCTACAAAAAAACCTGCCATCCCGCGTTTGATTCCCCAGTATAAAGCCAGATGGACAAAGTGGTGCAGGTGTCTGGAGTGTGTTTGTGGTGGCAGGAGGCCCTGGCACATCCATGTGATCTCTCTCTCTCTCTTCCCTTGCAAATAAATAAAAATATTTAAAGAAATAATATGATGAGGGATTACATACGATACCTGATGTTGACCTCTGATTCAAACACACATGGACACACATATCCATGAGCACTTGCACACATGTGTGCTAACACACATATGAACATGCGTACACATACCATACACACACATACTTGCAATATCTAAATACCAAGCCAAGTAGCAGAGAGAATTCCTGAAGTAGGGATATTTAATTTTTCACACTTATTTCACATGGTAGGGATCTAAACCCGATACTTTTCACATCCAAACGTGTCATTCTAAACACCAGGGCTGTTTGCACACATGTACTTATGCAAGAGTGACGGAGGAGGAGAACATTGGGATGTGCTGCTGAGGGCAGACCTCCAATCAATAGGATCGCAGTGGTAATGACACCAACATGTCTAGCTAAACAGATGCAAATTGCACTTCATTTGGAATCAGGTTGGAACCACAGCAGAGCGGGGTGGGATGAGGAGCTAGGCCTCAGCCAGGTAATGAGTTTTGATGCTGTTGTGGGGACTTTGGGACGAGGGTCTGCATTTCCAAAAGCGCCTTTGGCTACCTTACTGTCCCTTACCGAGGAGTGGACGTTCCGCAGACCAGGCTTCCCTCCACCCCCACAGACTCTTTAAAGAAAGGCTCCTGTGAGGCATGTACCGTTGGGCTCCACTCATGCTGAACATGAGAATTGCCTGGAGAATCTTTTAAATGTTTAGGTGCTGAAGGTTCATGAATAACCAACGAAGTAGGAATTCTTGGGAGTGGACCCCATGGCCCAGAAAGCTTTCACAGTGACTCCAACCAAGGCACAGAAGCCCCAACTAGAAGTCTTTTCCACCAAAAAAAATCTATTGGGCTTCTTGTAAAAGACATATTTCCTTGCTTAGAATTTCAGGGGTTGGAAACTGGGCATCTGGATTTTAAACCAATTCCCCAGGAGACTTTGATAACACTGGAGGAGGGAGTGTGGCAGTGAACTTCAGTGTCAATAAAAGATACATCCATGCATGGTGTCTCCTTCCTATCGTCCCAATACTTTGGAGGCTGAGGCAGAGAATTTCTGAGAATTAAGACCCGAAGGTCAATGGAGACAGATATCAACAATACCCAACACAACCCCGGGGCAAAGGTCCAGAGATACTTAAGATCTCGACAAGAAAGCAGACTCATAATTCACCTACTATGACTCAGGGAACTGAGCGGAAGAGGGGGAAGAAAGAATGTAAGAGCCATGATGGGGAGAATATCCAGAGACATCGTCCCTCTCAGCAACAATACACAAGGGGGAAGGAAAACAAAAAGAAAAACTGGCTACCTGTGGTGCAGTCATAACCCCCTAACCTATGGACAGATCCAGTATGTGCACCGAGGAAGGACCTAAGTGGGTAGGGGACACAGAGGAGGGAAACGGGGACACACTCACAAGATTTGCTCATACAATGTATATACTCATTATATATATATATATATATATATATATATATATATATATATATATAGACCTGAACTACAGAGTGAGATCCTCACACACATATACCCATATAGATACATGTTCACATAAGATGAACTTTGAATACTGACTTTTGATAGACTGAACAATTTATGGCTTTAAATATTTCACAATTAATCTTATTCATTGTTGTGGATGTACAAGGTTGCATTCGACCACATACCAGGGCTGATCTTCTGTCATTTCCTACCTGGGTTTTGAACAAGTTGAAAAACGGGTTGAAATGGATGCCACATAGCATTTTATTTCTTTTGGATCTGATACTAGGCTTGACCACAGAAAGCAAGTGGCCCACCATTATAACCTCCCGTTAGTTAGCTGCATGCCTCTGGTCTTTGTATGATGTGGTCCCTCTCCCACAGTGGCTTGCTGGCTGTCCAATGGTGGGTCTTGTGTAACCCGAGACGGATGTTCTTCTGAAAGTCAGGCAGAGGAACCCTCCATCCTTGACTGCACGTGAGCTGGAGAGAGGCAGAGGTTCCTGGGAGACATCTTTCCATCATGGAACCAGAAAGTAGACAGAGGTTCTGTTCTCACATCACAGGGTCTTAGCCTGACTGCTGGTGCTGTAACTGATCACAACAGTGACCTCATTTATAAAGAACAGAAGCTGACTTGACTCATGGTTCTGGAGGCTAAGAAGTCCAAGAGCATCCCCACAAGGAGGGTGAAGTCCCATGGTGTGACAGGTCGTGCCTCAGATGCCATCATGGAGGTGGCCCACGCTCATGATCTCCGTGTCATTCAGAGTGGAAGCGTTCGTGTCACTATGGTCTCGCCACCTCCCCTCTGAGCTCGGCACTGTTTTCCATGTGCACTGGCTGTTGAGCATGCTCGGCACTCTCCTGCCTCACGGCCTTTCTTCTTTCTGCTTCAGAGTGGTTTGCTTGTATCATTTTTGACACTTCTCAACTGTCATTTTTTCAGTGGGGTTTGTCCCAAGCACCCCATTAAGAATTGCAGGTTCCTCCTTTATTTATTTTATTTTATTTTTTGATTTTTGATTTTTTGAGGTAGGGTCTCACTCTAGCCCAGGCTGACTTGGAATTCACTATGTAGTCTCAGGGTGGCCTTGAACTCATGGCGATCCTTCTACCTCTGCCCCCTGAGTGCTGGGATTGAAGGCGTGCGCCCCCACGCCCGGCAGGTTCCTCCTTTCTACCCAAGTGCTCCAACTCATCAGAACCCCTGAATTTCCTCCGTGGTACTTAGCAGACTGGTCTGGTTTATTTATTTGTTGTTCCTCGCCAGCCAGCTCTATTCATCTACTGCCGGAATGGAAGTTGTTTGGGACATAGATCTTTGTGTGTCTTGGCAAATCTTTCATCATCTGTATTTAGCAGTTGCCTGTCATATCACAAATACTAGATGTGTGTTGAATGAGTGAGGGAGACGTGGAGCGCTGGTTGGGCACAAGCCATTCTTTCACAGCTGGATTCTCGTAACAAATACATTTTGAGAACTCATGTGGGCCTCCAGGTGTTCGAGCACACCCTCTGATTTTTTCTTTCAGTGCTCTGTCAACCCGCTGACCCTCTCCTGCTTTCACTCATCCCACCCATGTCTCTCATTTTGTCTTCACGTTCCTCTTCCTCTGACTGTTGGTTCTCCTTGGCTGGACAGGAGATGCAGTCGTGGCAGATTACGTATTCTGCCTTAGGGGGTGACCTTAGTTTTAGGAAACTTCCCAATTCTCTGTAGCATTCTGTGTGTGAAGATCGATGTTTCCAGCAATCACACTGCCCCCTTCTCCTCACCAGTGCTCTGCTCAGCTCTGCCTGGAATGGAAGAGATTATAGGCAGAATCAATCCTAGTTTCTGCTTGGGTGTCTAGTGATCCAGGCATTTAGCTAGGGTTTTACTTCCATCCTAGTTATAATATTTTGGTCTAGGGTTTCATGGGAATTAACTCAAAGGGAAGGTAGATTTCTTTGACAATGGCAGCAGAAACATTAACATATGCAAAAGGTCACACCGACACTAATGCAATTCTAAGTGAAGAAAAAAGCAGTATTACTTGTGAGAAGCTGCATTGGTCTACATTTCTCTTCTATTTAAGTCTGTAGTCATGCAGTTTAATGTAACTGGATCCTATGTTTTCATCTAGTTTCCATAGCGCCTATATTTTTTGTGTATATATGTGGGATGTGTGTGTATGTGTGTGTGTGTGTGTGTGTGTGTGTGTGTTGTGTGTGCACTGGAAGTTAAAAATGGCTGTCTTCCTTGAATGTTGACCACTTTATTTATACTAAGCAGGATCTTTAATAATCTATTATTAAATGGAATTATTGAAAAGCAGGTTCTGTCACTTGAACCCAGAGCCCAGTGATTCAGCTAGTTTAGCTCCACAGGGATCTGCTCTTTGCCCTCTGAGCACTGGGATTACAGGTGAGCCACCATGTCTGCCCAGCATTTATGTAGGCGCTAGGGACTCAAACGCTGGTCTTCAAGCTTCTTTGGCTTCAAGGGCTTTATCCACTGAGTCACCTTTGGAGCCCCTGTAGTTTCCATGCTTCAGTCACCCAACTGCATTTCCCTGACTCAGGGCACCACTGGTTGTAAGGTTCCCATTGCTTTCATAATAACTTCAAAAAATTCCCAGCAGTTCCACCAAGGAGGGTCCCAGTGGAGTGGGGGCAGGGAGGAGGGAAATGATGGTACCAACACATGATGTACCCATAACAAAGTTTTTACTTAATAAAAAATGGAAAGCAGGGCATCTCAAAAAAAATTCATAAAATATAACCATATCAATATATACATTGGATGCAAGATAGAGTCTAATTTCACAAATGCTAAATATTTACCCAGGAAAAGTAAAGGAAGAAGAAAACATGATTCCTAGTATGTATATTCCACAATTTACTTTTGTTAAAAGCCACTTTAGTTTGAAAGTCTTTGTGCCCACGGTTTTCTTGGTACAAGTTCGTAGAGGAGCAGGTATTCCTGTCTCTGCATCGTATTTCTAGGATGCTTTATATTGTTATCCAAAACATGTCCTTGTATATTTGTGCTTAATTCATTCTACTAGTGTTAGGTATTATCATTTTTTGTTTGGTTTGGGGTTTTGATAAGTTTTATGTATACATGATGAGTTTATATTTGCATTATTTTGGTTATTTGGGAGGCAAGACCAGATCTATTAGGAACTTTAGTGTCTCTAAGCTGCTAGTTAAAGATTGGTATAGGTGATCTTACATAGGTGACAAAGACTAGTTTTATTCTTCAAAGTCATGGCCCTGGGCAGAAGTGTAAGAGGAGATTCAATTAATAGAATTATTGAAAAAGAAAATCAATTTTTGTTTCTGAGAACAAATCTAATTAGACTTTTGCCATTTCCCAAGGAACTTTAAAAGAAGGCCTTACAGTCTAACCTTGGAATTTTCAAGAACTTTGGGGTAGCTTGTTTCTGTCACAGGGTATCTGAAGGTGGGTAACCATACAACCACTTCGAATACATGATATGAAGTGGAAAACATTTACAAATCACACTTCCTGTTTGATGGACAAAGCTACAATCATCTTGTATTGCATCAGCTCATCGAATTGTCACAGCAACTTCATAAGATAGGGAATATTATTGTTATACCTACTGACGGGTGAGAACTGGAGACCCAGAGAAAGTGATGTATCTCCTAAGTGAAGACGTAGAGATGCCGAATGATGTAGTGTGACTTTAAGCCCGTTTTCTTCACCACCTCCAGGCACCACCTTCCACCAGAGGAGAGCTCCGCACTGCGGTGTGGATGGAGGTCGATTCGGAGTTGGGAGGACTCTCTCTGTGCTAATGAGCTTCACTTCCACCCCTAGGATGGAGGAGGAGATTTATTCCCTTGACAACTAGAAGCACATTTTCCAGTCTCCTCTGCTTTTGACTCAGGTCCAGAGCCATACACCCTGATGATATCCTTCGCCCTTGGAGATGGTCCTTGAGTGATGCTCTCCCCTGTGCCCTTCACCTTCGCCCTGAGTTTGCAATGGGTAGCTCCCAGCGAAGCAGATGTTTGCGGCACTGGGGCTTGCTGAAATTAACACATACATTCCAAATGCTGCAGTATTCAGGATGCTTGTAATACCTTTTTATTTCCCCACCATAAAGAATGATGAACTTTGAATGAAGAAAGGTCTAATTGCTATCAGAACAAACCAAACCATTTCAACCAGCGGATTTAATTACCACGATTCCATTGCTCATCAAAAACATCATTTTAGACTATTATATCACAGGAAAATGTCTTCTTTCTGTTTGGTTGTAAAGAACGATATGGAATTTTATTTTTGCTTGGCAGTTAATTTAGCCTAATGACCAAGAACACAGGTTTTAGAGTCAGAAAGTCTTGGATAAAAACCAAATTCTACCATCTCTGTCATCTGTGACCTTGGACAAGTTGTCTGATTTCTTCAGACATGAAGCAAGGGCTAATGCCATTGTATCTCATAGGTTTGCTATAGAGAATAAATAAAGCAGTGAGCTAATGCTTAAAAACCACAGGAGCAACACACAACACATACTAAGTATTCAATAAATTAGCTAACAATAGTCCATAAGTTATAAATATTTAGATAATGCCCAAACTCAGCTCTTTTGGGGATACATTTCATCTTTTTCTTATTCTTTTTCTACAAATTAGTGACTCCCAGGCTCATTCATTGTTCAAATTTATGATTTTTCTCTCCCCTAAAAAGGAGAATGAATTGAAGTTTATTTTGTCTATGGACATTAATAAAAATGCCACAGCTTCTTTATTTAGCCTGGCAATATTATCTCATTTTGTTCTACCCTTTTTTTTTCCCGGAGAGAAAGTCACCCCATTCTAGCCTTTAGAATTAGATAAAGGAATTCATTACAAGACAAGAAGGTGAGTCTCTAAGGGAAGGAATTATCAGACTTCATGTCTCAAGTGACTTCTTTTTGGTGTCGTCATCATCATCATCATCTGAAAGCACCTCTTATTCGCTTCACAGTAGAAGTGAAGGGGCCGTGTGTGTGTGTGTGTGTGTGTGTGTGTGTGTGTGTGTGTGTGTGTGTGTGTTTCGGAGTAGTAGAAATGGCATTTATGTTGCGTCATGTCCGAATGGCCCTCGACGTCCAGTCTGACTGAGGCCCTGTGTAAATCATGAAATCATCACCCCACCTCCACAGTCTCATGAGCACCTGCATCTGGGGAGGGAAGATGGGCCTCTGGACTCCGGCCAGTGGCTGTAGGTGTTTAGGGAAGACAGATAAGAGTTAAAGGAATAAAGCAGGCAGCGCATTGATTGATGGATCTTTAAGTGAGAAGGACCCTGCTCCTGGGGCTCTATCTTGATATTGGCCTTCTTGGAGTGGAGGTGGTGACAGTAGATTGACCACAGAAATTAGGAGAAGCCACATTTCCATAGGACAGAACAAATACCCTGGTTGTGAGGCTCCATCAGGACTGGAGTGGCCGCAGCCTGCAGGCATTGATCTGACAGCTGCCTTGGGGAGGGAGAGTCGGTCAGGTGCTGCTGGGTAGCAAGAGTTCAGAGCATGCCTCTGGCCCAGGTGTTACTCCCCTGGTGGCAGGCTGCCTGGAAGGCAGAACTAGAGCCTTGGCTCCTTTTTCAAGGGTCATGGGGCCAGGAAGTCTCTCCAAGAGGCTTGGCCGAGTACCAGTCACCTTGTGTGCTCACCTTTCTGCTGTCATTACGTCTGAATCAGCTGCGAGCTTCTATTCGAAGGGGAAAAATCAGTGCCCGTTCTCATGTCAGCTCAGGGAGGACATTTCTGTTCATTGGAAGTGGGTCCTGTGTTTCTCATCATAGACTCATGATGGTATTCAACAAGGACTAATGTCATTCATGATGTCTCAGGTACAGCAGAGTCAGGGCTAATGGCATATCAACCTGGACAGTACTGGCTATGAATGAAGCCAGTTTTTAAGTTTTTCCACTTAGGAATAAGATTTAAAAGTGGTTGAGGAAATTCCTGGTTGTGCTGTTTGGGAATGTGGACAGATTATGGCTGCTTCCTAAACTACCCCTTGGGCTGGACAGAAGCTGTTGGCTAGTCTGTGGAGTTGCTGGGGTCGTTGCAGAGGCGCCTGGGTATCTACACTCCCATCCTTCTCATCTGAAGTGCTCAGCCATGCTTCCGATAAATCTTTCTCTAACATGCAAATACCTTGTTGCAAAGGTGACTGTCAGGCTGCTTGGTCCAGCCCTGTGTGCTGCTGGCATTGGTTTGACAAGGACCACCTTCTTCTGTCCTTGCCTACGCCATCATTTATTGACCATTTCTCTGTCTCCTCCACGGTGTAAAGAAACCCGAGTGCATAGTTTTGCCTAAGGTTTCTAACTCATCATGAACTCTCCTTCCTGGGACAATGATTGCATTTTTAACTTTGGTGTATGAAGCTTGGTAAGAATCTTGTTATCTTATTTTATCTAGGATTCCTTAAGTCTTAGAGTAGATATTGCATGCCTTTTAATTTTTTGCAAGCATTTATTTATTTTTGTTTTGATTTAAAACTTATTTTTGTCTTTATTTTAACTTGAGGAAGTTTCTAGCCCAGTCTGGCCTGGACTTCTGATCTTCCTGTCTCTACCTTCTGAGTGCTTGGATTGTAGGCATGCACCCCTTCGTCTGGTTTATAGTGTTGGGATCAAACCCATTGCTTCATGCATGACAGGCAAGCATCTTGCCAGCTAAGCTACAGGGAGATGCAGACAGGCAGGGTAAATAGCACCTACCTTAGATATACCCATGGGAACCATTACCTCAGAGATCACCAGGAGGTGTGTGAAGTAGACCGAGTGGTACTACCCTTGGTCCAATTTTCCCCGCCTAGGACATTCATCACTTCCCCTCACTCTATCAAGTCTGGAATGGGTCTCAAGAACAAGTAGGCACAGGCTTTGCCCTCTCCACAGGTGAGCTCATGTTCACAGGTATTCTCCAGCGGATGGCAGTTCAACCTGCTCAGCAGGATGGAAGACCCATAGTTGTCTTCCAAATGCATCACTGAGATGCCCCTCGGACACGGCTTTCTGGTCTCTCTGCCTGGACTACAGAAGAACAACTTGACTTCTCAGGATGGTCTTCCTCCTTCCCTTTCATCGGTTTGCTTTTGCACTCCATTTGTTTCTCCTTTTTATTCCTTTATCAGTGCAATATATGATTCCTAGCACTGCAAAAGCAGAGGCAGGAGGAGTTTGTTTTCAAGGATGCCCAGGGCTACATGGGAAGACTCTCTCTCTCTCTCTCTCTCTCTCTCTCTCTCTCTCTCTCTCTCTCTGTAAATTCTTACAGAATCATTTAATGAAGCCAGGAAGCTACCACTTCAGTCAGTGGAATTCCTTTGGTCTTCCTAAGCTGCTTCCTTGAATGCACACTCCATGTTCTGGGCAACCACTTGCCATCTTGTTCACTTTGTGTGGTGTGCCTGGTCCTCTTCGGCTGCCTGACAGTGGTGAGTTTACAGAAGGGCCCTTTGTTCCTGTCATCCTGGCACATGCTGGGGAAACCAAGTAGAGAGCTAGGCTGGGGGGCAGGCCCTGGGGGGAGGACAGCCAGGGAGGTGTGCTCTTGACCTGTGACTCTTGGGTTTGCTGCCAGCCGAAGGCATGCTCAGAACTCTCTCTCTGGTTTCCTCTGCTCGACTTCTGAGGGAAGCCACACACACTCAAAGACGCGTGATTTAGAGTTTTGAGCTGGTTACAAAGGACAAGAGGCTGGCCGTATCCTTGATGCTTATGTGACATCTGAGTGCCCCGACTCTTCAGTGTCCTCTAGACTGAGCCTTTCTCCCTTTGTGGTTTCTAGGATTGCTTTTCTTTCCTGTCCTTAGATCTTTATTGACTTTGGAGTGAGCATCTCCATTGTGGCAGAAGAATGAGGGGTGCGCCGTTCCGCATTCACTTGCTCTCCCCTACCTCACAGGGGTCTTGCCCTCTGACAGACAGACAGCCCTGGGGTGGGTCTGTCCTCACCCCTCATGCAGCATGCAAGCTATGACAGTGACTGCAGGCCACACTGTGGTCAAGACCACAGGTCCAGAGAGCTCTGACAGTTGTCTCCACCATGGTGTGACTTTCCATTTGACCTGTCTGTCACATGCCCTTCACATGATACGATCACCCTCTTCCCGTGGCCCCGATGCTCCCAACACCTTTACAGTGAACCCTCTCCTCTAACTGTTTCTGCTCAACGTTCAACAACACAGGGTACAATTTTCAACCACTCCCACTTTCCAAAATTCCAGGAAAAGAATGTGCAACAATGCTGTTGACTTCAGGAGGCATGTCATTTGTTTTACCGGTCTAGTTGATTAATTTGCAAATGATATTCCCAATAAAGTGCTTAGAAGTAGATAATTACAACTATATTAACAGTTCCCGGCAAAGCAGATGGTCTTGTGAGGATCTGCCATGTAGCATTAATGCTGACGCTCCGCTGTAATGTACATCTACCCCAGAAAACCGCAAACACCACGCACATCCTGCTGATAGTCCAGATTGGGAGCAAATTGTGCTTTTGCCTCACATTTCGTTCTTGTCGGAATTTTCATGTGTGTTTCCTCCATCGCCCTGTGCTCAGTGAACTGCTACATTTTATGTGGAGGCCCCGTAACTCTCCCACTCTGTGCCTCTGCATTAGCCCCAGAGCACGAGCTCAGGAAATGTCTTTAAACTCTTCACCGGCCTCCCTCCGCCCAGGCCTGGGACTTTTTACGCATAGATTATCTCCGTACAAACACAATTTCCATTTCCCCAATTACCCGTGCCGACATCAATGAGGACATTGGAAGGCAGAGCCGGCCCTTTCTCCTTCCCTGTCTTCCTGTGTCACCCACATGTGACATGGACACACAGCCTGCGTGTCCACACGTATGCAGGAAAGACACATGTGCACGTGCACAGATGTCCTCTTGTCTGTTTAGCATTTGTATTTTGTTAGGTTGCTTGTTTGCAATAACTTCTTAGCCTCTAGCTCTTGAGAGGAAAGCCCCAGTGTGGTGGCATTGCTGGCCACCAGGGTGTGTCCCTCTTAGGTGGGGTGGATTTACATGAGTTTATACACAGTAGAGCAAGGGAGAGGAAGTCAAATGCTCACATATGCTCTGTCAGTGAAGACCCTTTGGCCATGGCAGCCAGGATCAGGCTGGCAGTGTGAAAAGAAGCGGCTACTGATGGACTTTGCGGTAGGTCGGGCTGGTAGCTGCCTGGTCATGTCAGGGGTCTGCCTTCAGCTAATGTCACCTTCAGCTGCTGTTGACTTTTAGGAAGTCTTTGGAACAACCAGGGGAGTGAAGGCATCAGAGAGGTAGATTTCCGCAGTGTATATAATGACAGCTTGTCTATATCCGTGCACGATGATGACCTGTCATTGTCTTAAGAATTTAAAAAAAAATACAGGAACTCACTTAATGCCATACCTCAGGCAGACAGTCAGCTCTAGCACGCCTCCTGCTTTATGGGTGCAAAGGTGGTGGGGGTGGGGAGAGGTTAAGCACCTGCCCATGGTGGCATCTTTTGTAAGTGGCAGAGCCTGGATTTGATCCCAGCCTGTTCATTTCACTCCCAGAGGTCTGGCTAGCATGGTGTCACATCCTGGATCCAGATGGAGCGTCAGGGGCCATGGTACCTTTACACCTGCTTCCCAGAACAAAACACAGGCACAAGAGAAGGAAATTGCGATGAGCATGAGTGTTCTGTTCTTGCCGCCTGACCCTGGCAACCCTTCCCAGGTGGTGCTCAGGGAGCCACACTCAGTTGCCTTTCTATTTCCCTCACTTGGGCATGAATTACCTTTTAGGTTGGAGTCTCTGGTGAAGCTGAGATCAGAAGACCTGAGTGCTATCCTGTCTGTCATTTAGAAAGGCATCTCAAATGAAATGCTTAAGGTTTCATGGTCAAGGAGTGAGAGCACTGGACACCCAGTATGGGCCAGCCATGCACATGGGGAAGCTCTGTGACAGGAGAGTTGAAAAAAAAGTCCCTGTGGGAGCCTTCATGGAGATGAGCATCTGTGCCAATACAAGTAAGCAGGCAATTACAATTTAAAGAATCAAGGAGATAATGCTCATTACCGCCTTAAAAAATCTGAAGTACCTGAAATGGTGAGCTATTACTGTTATTAACTCTAGTAGGGAGAGAGGGGAGAAAGTCAGAAAATGCCAGCGAGATCTAGGTTGGGGCTTAAGCTCTCTGCATTTCCCAGGCTCCTATAAGAGTTCAGGCTTCTCCAAGGGCGCCATGGCTCCCGCTTGCTTTTGACCTTTCTGGAGAGTGCTTGCATGAACACACTTCATTTTCAAAAGTTTAAAAATATGCACTTGGAATTGTAGATGATCAGGAATCCCAGGCATACGTGGGTGGGAGGATTGTGCTGATCTGGGAGTGAGCAAGGGCCACGTGCCCTGCAATTTGACGTCAGCCCAGTCCGGAGGCTCACAGCGTCTGTGCCGGTCCGCGTGGTCAGTCTGTGATGCAATGTGTTCCCACAGCCCGTGAATCAATTCCCTCTAGAAAAAAAAAACACACACACCATGCTGATTAACTGGATATGCCACTGTTGAAATTCCTGATTTTGCAATATTTAAGCACTTTCTCAGCTGAAAAGGTAAAACAGGGTAAGCAGAAAGTGAAAAAGCCGTATGTATTCATTTAAGTCAAATCCTTTCTTTTCTGAATGTTGACCTTTGAGTTTGCAAATCGGGTGAAAGAGTAATTATCAGAAATCCCTTGATACAAGGTTGCATGATTGTAATTTGAGGAAGCAACTTTATATTTATAAATCCTTTGTATTTTTGGTAGCACTTTCATAATTGCTTCCTAATCTCATCCTTCATGCCAACATCGTGAATTAGGTGGAAATATATAATTAGACTCTAATGATGGTACTGGTGACGCGGAGTGTTCTTAACTCATCCAAGGCACTTTAACCTAGAACAAGGGGAGAGAGAGACGAGAGTGAGGGAAGTGAATGTTACTTCAGCAAATCTTATGTGCTAGACTTTTAATATTCCATTGAATTTGCTTTGTTATATAATCCTGTGGGGATCAGAGCTGCTCTCATTCCCATTTGACAGACAGTTAAACTGAGGTCACCCAGTTAGAGTTGAACCTGGATCTTTGATTCTAGATCTCTAAAACTCCAAATATATATGCAATATTCCATCAAGTTATGAAGGCAACTCAATAGATTATTTTTGGCACATAGAACATTTTTGCAGGACTGTCCACGTATCCAAGGTGTATGTGAGGTACACACACATCCTTGATTTTACACGGCTGATGTTGAAGCATTAAGAAAACAGCGTGGGAGATGTGGAAAATGGAATCAGGTTGAGGAATGTCTCGGGAGCAGCTATGCAGGGGTTTAAACAGTAGTCTAGCAAGTATGCAGAAGCCTTGAGAATTCAAGCTAGCGAGGCCCTGCCTAGAGGTCTCCCTTTTCCCCATCTGGGCATTTCCAGCGCTCTCTGACTGGACTCCTATCAGTTAATATTCTCAGCCAGCACCTCCAATTCATGAGTGTTTGCTTAGGTAGCACTGGGCTTCTGCCTCATGAAAGTTATAAACAGACACAGGAATTCTGAGCAGCCATCTACAAATGTGAGTAGAAGACATCTTGCTTTCTTTCTGGATCCTGTCTGGAAAACTGCAAGCTAGGCTATACAGCTTTCTCCATGCGTCTAACCCACCTGTCAGCCGGATTGAATTAGAAATACATAGGGCTTTAGAGAGGTTCATCTTTGGGTATGCGTGAGAGCCTTTCTGGAGAAGAGTACCTGAGAGAAGGAGCCCCACCTTCAATGTGGGGAGCAGAATCCCCTGGCTTGGGGTTTTGGACTGAAGAAATAAGGGAAGAGAGAAAGCTAGCTGAGTGTCGATTGCTGTTCTCTTTCCTCGTCCACCAAGATGTGAAGCAGCAGCCTCATTGCAATGCCTTCCTTGCACCATGTGCTTATGGGATTCTGACTGTGAGCCCGAACAACCCTTCCTCTGTTAAGTTGCTCTTGTCGGGTCTTCTGTCATAGCAACAAGAAGAGGAATTAACACGTTAACTGAAGCAGGGCACACACAGTATGACTGAAATTCAATTTATCTGAGAAACTCACCAGACACCACAGACGTACATTAGGGCAGGCTTTCTCAGCCTTTCTGGCATTTTGGACAGAGTAGTCTGTTGTGTAGGATGTTGAGTAGTATCGTAGTCAGCCACATGCCACTGGGATGAATCTTCAAACCAGGCACAATTTAGGGGAGGAAAGTATTTATTGAAACTACAGATCCAGGGGAAGTCCCATAACAGCAAAAGAGACTGGCCCGCTTTCACAGGTCCAAGCAGAGAGAAAATCCCATCACCTACACCACACACAGAGAACAGGGAAAAGGCAGGAGGGGCAAGGAGAGAATTCTTTCTCCTTTATTTAGCCTTAGGATGGAGTCTTGCAATTCTATCCCAGACATAATGGCTTCCTGAGTCTCTGGAACTTCCTTCCTGTATGGCCCACAAAGGAAAGGATGCTTACTTCTAGCTCCTTTGAGCTTCCTTATATCTTGCCCCTTGCTGAGAGGCTGCCATCCTGTAAATGTCCTCAGAGATCCACCCTAGATTACTTGTAAGGTCAAGTTGACAACAAAGCTTGACCATCACAAGTAGAATCTCTGGTCTCCATCCCCAACCCTGATGTGGCGGCTAAAAGTATCTTGACACATTGTTCAATTTCCCTTTTTGAGGGATGGGGAGAAAAGTTGCCCCCGCTGGAAACCACTGCTTTAGGAGTGCTAGGAATATTCCCCTTGCTTATGCAAAGAAGATGGTATCCAGCAGCATATGTGAAGACATCTAGCCCATTTGAGATTCATCCAAAGGACCCTGGGGCTTGATTGCAATCTATATCTGTCAGCTCTATGGTTGACCAGCCAGAACGCAGGTCCAGCTGTTCAGGGATGATGTCAGCTCCTGACCCATGAGTACCATGTCTAATTTTAGCACTTTGCGCTTCACTGCCGATGGGCTTTGACAAGGCCCACTGTGGGTGACCACTCTGGTCTAATGTGGGGGATCTGAGGCGTGGTAGATAGGATCTGGTGCTTCAAAATTAGGTAGACCTGTGTTCAGTTTTGTGACCTTGAACACTTCCCTTGATCTCCCTAAGCCTCCCTTTCCTCATCTTCAAAGCAGCAATAAGACTTTATATAGAAGGAGATGCTGGTATCACAGGGTTATCGTATTTGGGACAAGACTGCTTCTAGCTCTTACCATATAGAGGAGCTATTTTTTTGATGATGATGACATAAAATTGACTTTTGACTAGTACACAGTCAGCACTCATGAATTATACATATAAACACAATGTGCAATGTGTTTCTGAGTTTGAAGATTGTTTACAAATTCAGTGAAGGGGCTGGAGAGATGGCTCAGTGGTTAAGGTATTTTCCTGCAAAGCCTGACAACCTGGGTTTGATTCCCTAGTACCCATGTAAAGCCAGATGCACTAGGTGGAGCTTGCATCTGGAGTTTGTTGGTAGTGGTTAAATGCCCTGATGTGCCCATTCGCTCTCTCTCCCTTTCTCTCCTCTCTCTGATTTTAAGTAAATTAAAAAAAATAAAATTCCTTGAAGCAGAGACCAAACCTGTTTCATTTGTTGCTAGATTCCCATTTCTAGTTCAGGTCTAATCGTAGACCGCTGAGCATCCCCTAAAGGTCCTCGGGTTCCAGCTCAATTCCAGAGCAGCAAGAGTCAGAGCTTGTGGAAATTTTGAGAGGTAGGACCTTATGGGAGGCCTTGCCATCATTGGTGGTGTGCTTCAGAAGGCCATTGTAGAACTGCCTCCCATACTATCTCCTTTCTATGTTTCCTGGCTCATAAGTGATTTGCTGAGACAAATTCAAATTTATGATAGCCCACCGTCATCAAAACGGTAAGCCAACATACCCTTTCCATTTTTACAAGCTTATCATTTTAGGTAACTCTTATAGTGACAGAAAGCTGGCTACTGAATTGGTGGTCAGTCATGAGCCCGTGATTATGATGTGCGTGTGTTGTTGCTTGTATGTCATACAAACAAAAATGTGATGGTCATCTCTCTCTCTCTTTATCTCTCTCTCTCACTCACTCGCTCTACTCCCTTGCTACCCCTGCCTGCAGAAGCTCTCTGTCCTACCTCACCATGTGCAGCAAGTGTGAGTGAGTGTGTTCATCTCTTTGGTGGAACCAGGGAGGCAGGATGGCTCACACTTCCTTTTCTTAGGACTTGAAAGTTCAAGGTGAAAACATCATTTTATCTAGACAGCAGACGTGCTGAAGCACAGTTCGTAGGGCCATCTAACGGTTCCCGTGGATTTCACAGTGACGCTTGGCTATCATGGACTCTTCCTGAACTCATCTCGTAATTCAACTTTACTTATATTGTTTCAAGTTTGGGACTTATTCCCTCCCCCCAACCGCCCAAGCTAGTTTTAGAAAAATCAGCACTCTTTTGTGGTTTTATAGAAAGAGGAAAAAAAAAACCTTATGAGGTTGAGGAATTTTTTTCTATAAAAAAATCATCGATAAGACAGACATAATACTGCTTGATAAATTCAGGAGCACACTGATGGCAGCAGCCATAGCTGATTTAGACTAATGCCTGGTTGTGTCATAACTCAAACAAACACAGGGGCAGCATCCGTTTTAATTTCTGTCTTGTTAAAAAATGAGTGAGTTTCTTTTTAGCAAATGACTGTTGGTGATTTGCATCTTTACATTAAAAAGGGAAAATTTCCACCATTCTCTGATGATGTTGTAAGTTTTTCAAAATTTCAGCACCTCAAACCTGTAATTTTCAGAATATGTTCTAAGAACGTGGAATTAGCAGTTTGGGCTTATTTTTGTGTGTATGGGTATTGGGAATATATTGGAGTGTTGTGCACACAAATATGCATGCTTTTTTGTTTAATCTAAATGAGATATGCAATTGAAAAGTTCCTTTTATTCCAAAAGCATGTATTAAGAGAGCCATATTGCCTCTCAACTTCATTGAATAACCGCTCTTTAAGTATTAATGGAATGACTGCATAGGAGTTCCATTTTGCCTTGGCTGGTATCAATCAAAGACTGATTTTATGTTAAATTATATGTAATTGCCTAGCTGTATCAAAATATTTAAAAAAATGAGAGTAAGACAAACCTAATTATTCCCACTGAGCAGAGGAAAGGATGCTGTGACTCACAGGAATTAAATAATGGACGCGCAGAGGGTTCCAAGTTTCTTTCCCTTCGATTGTATAAATACAGGAAAAAAAAATTAGGAAACTAGAAAACAAAAAGGAGAAAATTAAAAGTTATATGAAGTCCTGTCATCTTCTGGCCACAAGTCTTTCCCCCTTTCTTTCTTTTTTTTGCATGTGTACAGTATGTGCAGTGGTGTGCTGTGTACATGTATGTACCATGTGCATGCCTCACATGTGGATGTCTGGAGGCTGGAGGAGACCATCCAGAGGGTGTCCTTCTTCTGTCTCTCACCCACTTACTTCCTGACGCAGCCTCTCACTGGCCTCTCACGGATCCTGACCTTGCCATTTTCACTACAGACATGTGCAGCTATTTATGTGGGTGCTGGTGCTCCCAAGTCCCCTCAGGCCCTCCTGTTAGTGCAACAACCATTCTTTCCCACTTTTGTTCACTCCATGGAGTTCAGTAAAGCAGTTGAGACAATAGTTCAATCCACTTTAGTAGTCTGTGTCTCCTTATTATCTCATGCATCTCGGCTACGTGTGTTGATGCACCTTTGCGGTAGGCTAATATCTGGGTCAATGAGTGACTATCATTGACCAAAGCCTTCCTCTGTTGTTAGACACCTAGGTTGTATCTGTTATTTCTACAACATAAAATTGCACGTTTCTGAATTAAAGTGAGCGTGAGGTGGCCCAGGTCTGTTTTCCAGGTCTCATTCTCTGGCGGTTTGCTCAAATGTTCTCCTGTGGTCTTAACTTTTCCTGACACAGCATGGCCTGGGATCTTTGACTCTATGTCTTTCTTTCTTGAAATTTCTCCACCTTCAGCAAGGGCTATTCTCAGGCAAAAAGCACACAGGTGGTTCACGTAGCTTGCCTGCAGCTCTGGCTGAAGACATTACTGTCCTCAGCCCCAGGAAAGGAGATAGAGATGCCTTTAGCTAAGACAGGAGTCTTGTTGGACTTTGCCCTCCAGTGCTTAGTATAAAGAATCCAAAGTTTGCTCCCCAAAATACTTTTTATCTTCAGTTATCAGAAGTTTCTCATGTTTAGCCATATATTGTTTACCCTGAATGTATATGATTTTTATACAGAAAATGCAGAGTTTATTAAACTATAGTCATGAACCTGCAGCAGAATGAATCCCAAACATCTCAATTTCAGCATCAGCTTTTTGTGCATGCGTGACCTGGGATGAGATTTATTACCATCACGTGCTGCTGGTATTGCAGTGAAGAAGATCCGTGGTTGCTCCCATCCTGGCTGGAAGGCAACAGAGGCTCCACAGAGGGATTGAACAAGTGCTTAAGTTTCACCTCCTCTGGATTTTATAATTTTCATGAGAGATGCTAACCGCTATGTATCTTTATGTTCAATATGTATCCATATTCTCAAAGCATCTCTTTGATCGGAGCTCTAGGGTTTTGATCAGTGGGGTCAAGTGCATTTCCAGTCTTGATCCTTTATTTGGGTTCATATGTGTATGTGAGCCCACATGTAGATGGCTTCATGTGCACATGTGTGTGCGTGTGAGTGGAGACTAGAAAACAACCTTGGGGGGTCACTCCTCTCAAGTGTCTCTCTTATTCTGAGATGGGGCCTATCATTGTTCTAAAGCTTTGCAAGCACTCAGGCAAATTGGCTGCTCAGCAAGCCCCAGGGATCCTTCTGCCTGTGCCTCCCCAGCGTGAGCTTCTGTTCCCACCTTTGGTTGTTGTTGTTGGTGGTGGGTTTTTGAGGTAGGGTCTCACTCTAGCCCAGGCTGGCCTAGTATTTACCTGGTAGTCTCCTGGTGACCTGGAACTCACGGAAATCCTCCTACCTCTGCCTCCTGGGTGCTGGGATTCAACGTGGACTGAACAGCTACTGGTTCCTTACCTGTGGGCCTATAGACTGCTACTATTGGACTGTTGTAAGCTATCGCAATAAATTCCCTTTTATTATAATCCAGTCTATCTACTCTGTTTCCTCTAGAGAACCCTGACTAGTACACACGGAAATCCTCCTACCTCTGCCTCCTGGGTGCTGGGATTCAAGGCATGTGCCACTGCTCCTGGCTTTACCCAGCTTTTCAAATGTATGTTTTGGGGGTTGAATTCGGCTTCACAGACTTGCAAGGCAAGTACCTCACCTTCTGAACCATCATCTCTCCAGCCCTTATCTCAATCCTTGATCATGTTGGTGGTAACTGCTACCAAGCTGCTCTGATGGAAGTTTACATTACTTCAAAACTCTCTAGCGAGTTCTTGCTATGATCTGAGTTACTAGAGATGAGAAGTGGGATCTGAAAGGCTGGGTGACGCCTTTAACATGCCCAGGAATGGCATTGCTAGATGCACAGGTGCTCTACCTCAGCAAACAACATGACAGAAACCTGGGCTTTGTGGCATAGTGCTCTCTTGTTGTTACCTCTCAGCTAGAACCTGTGTGGGCCCTATGGAGTTATCCTCCAGGCCCTGCGACTTTAAAGGAATGGCCAGGGAAACAAGCCCTGCCCCTCCTCAAGTGAATATAGCCCTCTGGAGAGCCATGAGCAAGGCACCATAGCACTGCAAAGGAAGGGTTCTGCATCTGGCACTCACCTGATGCCCGCCGATCTCCTGCCGCCTCCTGTTCTCTCCAGGATGCTTGAGGTTATGGATATCGGCAGAAAGAATTTCCTCGAAAATTATCATAGGGAAATCCTGCCTTCTCCCTTTCATTCTTCGTGGATTATCTGATTTATATAATAATACTTATGAAGCAACTACTGCCTACCAGCCTGGAGATACCAAGGTAACAAGGAAAAAGTTCTTGCCCTCAAAGAGTTTATGTTCTAGGGGGGCAGCCCATGGTTATCATGGGGCCCTCTGACAACACCCCATGTATCAGCGTTTCAGCCCTAGTCCAAGCTGCTGTCTCTGCAGAAAGTCCCCAGCTCCTGGTAAGTCCTTTCCCTCTCTGCTGACCCAGTGAAAGTTCTATTACCAACATGCTGTGTTCATAGTAGACCCTCATTAAGTACTTGTTGATCACTTGGCTGACTGGGCAAGTTTCTTGAGACAATCA
>PVHP010019133.1:0-32191 GCA_004024765.1 Zapus hudsonius
ATACATACATACACACACATAATAATAAAAAGAAATGGCCTGGCATGGTGGTACACACCTATAATCCCAGTACTCAGGAGACTGAGGCAGGAGAATCATAAATTTAAGGCCAACCTGGGCTATCTCAAAAAAGCAATTTTATATTTTAAAAACCCTAAAAACTAGCAGAGCACCTAATTCTTTCAATTAAGACTGACGAGGTAATTTATGGAACAACCATTTGATGAAAGTGCATGCAGCTGAGTCAGAAGGAGAGGAAGCTCTCCACCCCCATAAAGATCTCGGGGATAAGCAAAGCTTACTAAGAAAGGCGTGTGCTCGCTTCTGCAGCACATAGACTGAACGTGGAACAACACAGAGCAGGCCCTGCAGACAGCAAGATGCAAAAGTACTTATATAGTAGCACACCTTTCTGTATTATAAAAAGTGATTGTTTGTATTCTGTCTGTATATGCAAAACAATGCTGAAAGGAATCAGCAATTGTGGCTAAGTGTAGTAAGGTCTGCAAGAAAATGGATGGGAATGAGTAAGGGAGTGAAGATTTTTATTCAATAACTAATTTTTAAACCATGTGAATATATTTCCTATTCAAGAAAAAATCGATTGTAAAGACACAATTATCAAACAGCAACTTTGCTAAATACACACACATACACAGATAAATAGTTTTTAAAAGAAAAAAAAAACTTACATAGGACTCTGAGAACATGTCATGGAGACCCTGAGCTCTCTCTGTGAAGGAGTCTCATTTGACCTTGGACCCAAGGCTCAGGAGTGAGTAAAGATGGTGGGGGAGAGGGGTCATGTCCCTGGACACATGCATGTGTCCTAGCTCTGGGAAAGGCTGCCGATGGGTTGCAGCCACTAGAACTCCTCAGATACTACGAGGATCCCAGGGACAAGTCCAAAGTCCATTTGGCTGGTGGAAAGTTCCTTCTGGAGGTGGGCAGAAGGATGGGTGTGTTTGGGTCAAATTCACAATGCAAGATGGCTCTTTCCCAGGCTCCTGCACTGAGAAGTCAAGAAGGGTGACTTCTTCACCCTTCCAGGCTACTTCACCCATCCTTCACAGACCCAGAGCAGAAAGCCAAGGTCCCAACTGACTAAGTTGTCCTGATATGGTCAAGAAGTTAGCTGGCCCTCTACAGCCCTTGTCTGTGCAGCTAGAGCTGCTCCTTAAGAGAAGCCAGCTAGAGCCCCAGGTCCAGAAAGACAGATAGCCCGGGCCTAGAAAGCAGAAGGCATAGGCCCAAGCCCCTTCCCCCTTACTCCTACCCAGCTCCTGTACCAATCTCTACTACATAGGGGGTTGTGGTGGTGTGAAGTGAGACAGAGGTAAATCAACCATCAGGGAGGAAAGCTAAGGTTTAAAAAAGTGTGGCGGTGGGGGAAAAATTCCTATTGCCAAAGAGAGCTGAGCCTCTGGCCGGCAAAGACGACAGAGCCAGGGTCACCCCAGGCTTTGAAAGCCTGTCAACAGCCCCACTGACTGAGCCCTTAGCCCACATGTAAGGTTAGAAGCCCAGGAGAGCCACCAAAGACATAAGACAGGCTGGGAAACCTTCATGTCAAGCTGAAGGTCAGCTCTTTCTCCCACTTCTAAAGAGAACCCAGCTCTTCAACCCAGGGAGAACTCCCTTCTCCCCGCTCGCCTTCTTCAAGGGTCTCAGAAGTAGAAGGGTCCTGAGAAGCCATCACAACAAGCTAGTGTACCCAAACCCACCCTAGAACCTTGATTCAGACACCCATAGAGGCAGATCTGAACTCACCCACCTCACCTCACCCCTAAGGGTGAGCCTGTGGGTGCAGTCAGAAGCAGAGACTGCCTGTGTCGACGTTCTTTACCTCCACCACACAGGCCATCCCTAACCTTGCCAACCTGGTACCACAGCCCAGCCAAGCAGAGAAGGTCAGGCAGGAGTCAAGCAGGGTCAAAGATAGAGCCAAGTTGGTGTCCAGGAAGACCAAGAGGCTGCTTCCAGCTGCCCTAGGCACTGACTTAGCTAACTAACCCTCCCCATGGAGATCTGCCTGTCCTGTGGGAACCCTGGTTCAGAGACTTGCAAAGCAGATCAATGTTAATTAGGGGAATTAAGCATTCTCCTGGCTGTTTGTTGACATATCACCAATGACTGAGAAGAGAACTGAACCAGAAACTGAAACCAGAGAGTGCTTCCCAATCAAGCAGAAAGGAAGCAGTACTGGCATTTTCCATAAGAAACTTCTCCGAATCATGATTAGCACACAGCTCCCCCCACAGACTGAACTGCCTAAGAGCGACACACCTGCACCCACCCTCACCCGGCCATCCCCACCCTGAGTGCTTTGAATGGGGCATCATGGGTACATGCAACAGTCTCTATCACTATGGGTCCTGCTGTGCCCACACCTTGCACTTCTGGGGTAACCAAGGGAGTCCAGCGAGACGGGGTCTGAGCCCTGGTAGATGGTGCCAACTGCCAAGCTTCTGTTCACCACACACTTGAGCTAAAAATTTCCACATAAAATGCTCCATTTTGTGGGTCTGCCAGGGCCAGATGGGGAAAGAATGAGCTTGGGCAGTCTGGGTGAGACGTCAGCAGCATCCCTGGGGTTTCAGCATCCCTGATTTGAGAGCCAGACCCCAGGAAAGCCAGACGGACTGACCCAGGGAGCCAGAGCAAGCCCTTCCCTTCCAGAGGCCAGGCAGACAGAACGTGCACAGGACTTGAGAACTCGCTCTCATATGTGCGGTGCTCCAGCAGGAACAGACTGTGGAAAGCTGAAGCTGAGAGCTTTAGCCCATCATTTCTGTCACCACCATCACACCGGTTTGAATGTGAAGTGTCCCCCATAGGCTCCTGTGTTTGAATACTCCGTCCCCATCTGGTGGAGCTGTTGGACAGGATTGTGGAACCTTCTGGAGGTCCTTTTGGAGGTGGAGCTTTGCTGGAGGAAGTGGATCATTGGAGGTGGGCCTGGAGGCCTGGCACCACTTCCTGTCCCAACTATTTCCTGCCTCTAGATACAATGTGATCAGCAAGCCTCCCTCTCCTGCTCTCATGTCTCCCCATCCTATCCTTCCCTTAGCTGCTTCTCATCAGGTATGTGTCAGAGCAACAATAAAGTAATCCGACCATCAGCATGATCACCACCCCGTCATCATCACCATTCTCATAGTTGCTCATGTAGAGCCTCCTCCACCCAAGGTCCGCAGTGCTTCCTAACCATTCTCATTTACCCCTCACTACCACGAAAGGCACTTATGGTCATATCTTTTCTGCACACAAGGAAATTGAGGTTCAAAAGGGTTGAGACACTGGCCCAGAGTCACCAGTCAGTGTTTGTGGGTGGCAGGGGCGGGGAGGGGGTAACATACAGCTGCCCACAGGATCAGAGGCCCAACCACATGTGCTAAGGCCGAAGAATGAATTCTCGACACCCTGTTCCTATTTGCCCCTCCAGGACCACTACCCCAGGACTGTCCCCCCAAGGCCAGGTCTGTCCCTTCTTACATGGCCGAAGGGGTCTAGGTGGTTGTTTGTCAGCTTCAGCTTCTGGAAAGAGACCAATTGCCGCATCCAGTGGGCCCCAGTGGCAGGAGAATCCGGGTGGACATAAAGCCTTCCTGGCATGGCTGGCTCAGCCTTCCCTGCCACCATCCTGTGGACAGAGCAGACCATGGCAGCAGGTGAGCGTGCTCACTGGGGTCTGGTGGAACCCACCTCCCCTGCTGCCTCTGAGAGCAAACCCAACAGTCAGAGGAACAGATAGCTGCTGCTCCCATCAGTGTGCCAATGCAGTACTTGGGGACAGGGCAAGGGTGGGGGGAGGGCTTCCCAGCCTTTTCCTCCAGTGCAGTAGCTAGAGGAAGATGGTAGATGTGTGAGCATTTATCTGAAGGACTGACGCTAATCACCAAGATAGCACAGGGAGATGTAGGCACTTCTCTCTCTGTGTTATATTGATAGTTTTATTTATTTATTTTTGGCAGTGCTCTACCACTGAGCTACGCACTGGCCTTTATAATTTTTAAATGGTCTAATGTGTCAGCTGGAGTGACCTAGGCAACATTTTAAATGGCTTCATAAGAAATTAACTGGAGGCTGGCTCCTTAAGCCAGAGCCTGTTCTGGATTCTAATCTAGCTCAGAAAGAGCAGAATTAGAAACATGACTCTTGCCAGGATCTTGCCAACAATTCCTGCCTCCTCAGCCCCATCTCTGCTGTTTCTGCTATCCTATCATAGAGCCCACAGTCCCCACTGGCTGCTCCCAAGCGATGCTGCTCTGAGCTCTGGAGATAGGCAAGGCGCTGAGGAGTTGCTTCCTGAGAAGGAGCCCGGGGTTGGTTTGTCCCTTCAACCTTGCCAAAGGGTCCTTCCACCCAACCCCAGGCATCAGCCTCCCTCAACCTGAGAGGAACACCCTCTGCAGCCAGGCAGAGAACACAGTGGAGAAACAGGGCAGCCTCAAGCCAGGTAATGATGTCAAACTATTAAAGTTCCTCAAGAAAAAACGGTTCATCCTCCTTCCAAGTGAGGCACTGGCAGGCCCTGAATCTGCCAGGTGTTAGGAGTTCCCACAGCACCTGACTGTCCATGACTTGTGAGGGAAGCATGCCTGCCCCCCAGATCCAGCAAAGCCCAAACGTTGCAGCTGCTTTCAGCCCAGCCCCACCTGCAGCAGGTGTGCCAGCAGTGGCCAGCCCTCCTCAGTGCCTGCAGCCCCAGGTGCTGAGAGTGGACCACTGAGGCTGTGGATGTGAGCACTATCTTAGAAGGGCTATGGAGGATGGTGTCCCAAGTGGTGTCCGGTGATAAGTGGAAAGAGTAGCTGAGGGAAGGCAGGCCCCAAGCTTCTTACCATTTGTTGTCACAGAACTTGTAGCGATGGTCATCTGCAGGGACGATGTCGATCAGCAGGATGTACTTGGTCTTGGGGTTCATGCCTGTGACTTTTACCTTGTAGCTGGGGAACATCCTCCTGGGGGAGCCAAAGGTTGGGGTGGAGTGTGGACAGAGCACCAGGAGAAAGAACTGGGTAAGCAAGGGAAGCCAGAGCTCCTGGATAGCTTGCCCAGCAAACTTCTCCCTCTGTCATTTCTGCATGGGGCAGGGGTGCCCAAATTACTCTCTTGAACCCCCTCAGCTGTTGAACTGTGTCTAGGAAGACTGTTTATAACTTGTCCCAAGGTTTCCTGATCCCCAAATCCCCCAAGATTGGGATCCAGTGGCTGTGAACCATTGAGACATACAGACCCACCTAGCTGCCTTGGTTTCCTCTGTCCTTGGCCTGGCACAGACACAGCTAAATTTCTGGAGTACCATCACAGGATGCCAGAGCAGATGATCTGGAAGCCCCTAGCAGCTGACTTCATAAGCCAAGAGATGCCTCTTCTCTCCGGTGGAAACCTTCCAGCATTAAACCAATCCACAGGGAAACAGGAGGGTGCCCACAGAAAAACCTGCCAGGGTCTTCCCCTGTGCCTCACCTGCACCCAAACTGGGGATCCAGAAAACCGTGCAGGAGCCTTGTGGATAAGAACATGGGTTCTGGAACCAGCCAGCACCACCACAGCCAGCTGAGGCCTGAAGCAACTTGCCTGGGTCTCTCTGTACCTCAGTTTCCCTACCTTTCTAAGGAGGATAATACTACTGCTATTGCCACCAGCCTCTGCTCAGTTCCACCCTCTGCAAGCCAGTGGTATGAACAACATCTACCAAAAAAATAAATGGATTCCCTAAAAGCCGAGTTTTCTGCTTCCTGCAACCTAAGCTGAGAATATTCAGGACCCTAAGGCTCAGGGAACATTCTAGAGAAGGGCTTCTCCAAGTCCCTTAGCAAATACACACATATCTGCAATGGCACAGCTCCCTCCCTCGTTACACCAGGTCCCTAACACTGGACATAACCTTGGTGGGAGCAGACAAAAGGTCCTCATATTCCTCCTCAGATGTCTCCTGCCAGTTCTCTGCTGGTTTTAAACAAACAGGGACTGGGGATGTCACTGAGCTGTAGAGTGCATGCCTAGCTGCACCACATTCATTTTTTTAAAGTGACTGATTTAAATGGGACTTGGTGGTGCTTGCCTGTAATCTCAGTGCTCAGGGAGGCTGAGGCAGGGGGAGAACAAGTTAGAGGCACACATGGGCCACATAGCAAGACCCCGTCTGGAAAAGACAAGCAAAGAAAAAGGCCCCAGAGGCCCCAGAAGAGAGAATCCAAGCCTTAGGGTAATGGCAGTCGGCCCCACCCACCCCCAGCTGGAATACCTAGTCCACTCCAGGAAACCTGTCTCAGTAAGCCAAGGGCCCTCACAAGAAGCTGACCTAGACACCCAAACAGAGTCTAGTCCCCCATTTTGTCATCAGGGGTACTAGCTTACCTGGTTAGGGTAGGGCTTCCAGAAAGGATCAAGGCTTCCCTAAGCCTACAACAAGCCCCACCAGGGTCCTGAGGCAGAGGGAGGGTCGGCTCCACCCCAGACCCAGCCCAGCCCACCAGTGCCCGCTCTCCCTCTCCCGCAGAGGGTGTGCTTGTTCCCAGCCTGGGAAAGAGGGACGGTGCGGGCATGCGCTTGAGCAAGTGGTGCGAGAGCGCATGTGTGCGTGTGTGCGTGCCGGGAGAGCTGGGGAAGTTCTAACAGCAAGTCTAGGGACTTATAAACCGTGTGGAAGAATTTGTCTCAGATGTCAATTGAAAGCATTTTCAAATACCCACCCCACCCCCTCTCCAAGGAAGGGGGAAGTGAGAGGGCCCTGGAACCCAATCCAGCCCCTGCCGGGCGCTGGGACGCAGCTGGAGCCTGTGCCACCCTCTTCCTAGCCCCGGCTCTCTTTTGGTGGCCCTAAAACTGAAGTGCCTGAGCTGTCTCCCCTCCCCTCCCTGGGGGAGGGCCAAAGAGCCTGTCCCCTCCAGGCCACCATTTTGTAACTGCTACAGAATCGGTTACAAAATGGGGCAGGCCTGGCTCTGCTTGAGCTGGCCAGCCCAGGGGGCCTGAACTTAGCGGTTCCCGGGAGCAGAGGGCAGCCCTGGCTTCTTCCTCATAGGGGGCAGCAAGAAATGGCTGGTTGCACTCCACCAGGTGAAGAGGAGACCGAGGGGCCCGGTCCCCCTCCCCGTGAGCCTCACACCCAAGGCTGACTGTGGACCAGAGCCCCATGGCTGCCACGTTGGGGTTAGTGTTGGGACACTGGTGCAGGGAAGGAGAACACCTCCTGACCCCCTGTCTCCTCTGCCCACCAATCCCCATCTTGCTAGAGCGGCTGGCAGGTTCAACTGGCTGGGTTCATAGGAAGAGAAGGGCCTGCAGGTCTCAGTAGAGCCCAGGTTAGGGGTGCTGAACACATTGTGGGGGACCCAGGCACAGCCAGTCCAGCCTACTCGGGGTGGAGGAAAGCCTGCTTATGAAAGTGAGACAAATGCTACACTCCCGGGGTGTTAAGGGGTCACAAATGGATCCCAAGGACCAGGTTGGGGGGCTCATGAGGTCAGCAGACTCAGGCGCAGAGACCTGACCGGAGTTGGGGAGCTGTGACTTCCCTCTGGCCTCTGTCTGTACAGGCAAAGTGAAGGTTCTCGCTCATAAAACGTACCAAGCGATGGAGTGAGCTGAAAGTGATTTCTGATTTATGACAGAAAATGTACCTGAAAACAACCCCCCTTTTTTTGGGGGTGGGAGGTAGGAATGCCTCCGGGCGCTGGGCAGGAGGAGCAGTCGGGGAGGCTAGCTGGGGCTCCCAGCGAGCTCCCCGCGCCCGCGGCACGCGCTCCGCTCGGGGTGCGCTGGCCGTCCCCGCGCGGACCCCGATCCCCGGCCCGACGCGGCTCTCCGGGGCCAGAGCGCGGAAGCGGCTCCGCCGGGGGAATCAACACGCCGTCTGCCAGGGCCGGGCCGGCCGCCGGGGAGGAGATGAAAGCCCGCGTCTCCCCTCTGATCAGGAGACGGGCTCTGTACAGGGGTGCGGGGCTGGAGCCTTTATCTGCTGCATACTCGGAAATGGTTTTAGAATGAGCTGCTAAGATAAGCTTCCTCGGACGTTTCCCAGTGGCCGGCGTGCATTGGGGGCTTTTCGATTTTGGCAACAAATCTGTAAATACGAACTCCCTGCAGAGAGGGGACAGCGCAAGTCTGAGTGGTTGTCAAATTCAGGGCGCTCACCTTCTTGTCGCCCATACCTAGAACAGGATGGAGAACAGAGGATCTCCTCATTTTCTCCACCAAGCGGGACCCCAAACCCACTGTCACCCTGAGAACACCTACAGCTACGTGTCTCTTAATCAGGAGCAAAGCCCAATGAAGGGGTGGGGGGTGTGAGGAGTGATGACTGGGAGGTAGAAGGGCTGATGAGCGCCTCTTCTTTTATCTGGGTGGTGGTACACGGGCAGGGGGGGGCTTCATTTCCTTTAAGTCTATAGGGCTTCAAGTGTGTGAACTCTTCAGAAATATTCCACTTACAAAAAAAAAGTTCACATCAAAAACTACATATGTGGAGTAGGGCGTGGTGATGCATGCCTTTGGTCACAGTGTTTGAGAGGTTCAGGTAGGAGGATCACCGGGAGTTCAAGGCCAGCCTGAGACTGCAGAGTGAGTTCCAGGTCAGCCTGGGCTACAGTGAGACCCTACCTCAGGTGGGGGGAGGGAGGATGACAACAGAAAATATATATGCCTACACACATACACATACATGTTTTGGAGCCCTGAGTTTTCGGGAAGGAAAATGAAATGAGCTTCAGGAGACAGGGTCTGCTGCAAACCCCGCCCATCTTTCTATCCCTAAGGTCCAGGGGTCTTGTTGGAGGGAGCCTAGGGGCCAACAACCAAGGCTGGGTGAAGGGAATTGCCTACACTGAAGTTAAACCTTTTATAGTCTGATGATTTCTAAGAGCACCGGCTCACTTAGAAACAGAGAGGGAGAGAGAGAGAGGAACTTTCTAAAGCACCCAAAGCATTTTAAAAGAAATATTTTCCCCGAGGGGGGGGGGCATGTGAGGGTGTGTGGAATGGATGCTGTTTGGGAAGGTCAGTTGCTTCTCTCGGATTTTTTTAAGGCACTTCCTTCGGATAGACTTTTGCTTTCAGAAAATACTTTAAGAAGAGATCAAAGCACTTTCTCCCCAACCCACTTTCCCAGTGTCTTCAACCCTTACTTGTCTTATCACCCACGCCACTGGGCTCTGACGCTCTGTATACAGAGCAAGGGCAATTGGCTTTGAAGCCCCGGATTAAGCCTGGCCAAATCCTTGCCTCAGAATAACAAACAATACAGGTTCAACAGGAGTTCTCATCGGTAGTTCATTTTTCAAACGCAAATTCACTGTCACTAACACAAGCAACATTGAACTCAACAGGCTATGAAGGCTGATAGTGGAGATTTATCTGGTGGCAAAACCACGACCTAGGAGAAAGGGCAGTCAGACGCTTAGGAAATGTTCATTTTTGGGAGGTTTATATTTAAATTTTTGTGGAGTTCACTTTTATCTGTGTTTGGAAGAAAATGCAGTTTCTCGCCCATATCAAGCTTGGCAGAAATCTCTTGGCAGGCCTAGGGAGAGTTCTACTTTGGGCATTTGCCACACAAACCCTCTGATCACTGGGGTCCCAGAGGAACCGGGACTGGCTAGAGAAAGTTTGGCTCCCATCTGACACTTGACATCAGGGGTTCCAGAGCCTTCATAAATTGGTGTGTCATGCAGTGGATGGCATTTTATTCACCAGATGAAAGTGACAATTCAGAGACAGACTCTTCTCTCCTTTGGCCTTCAGATTTTCAAGGACCCAGTGGTCTAAGGTAGGAGGCTTGTGACCTATGAACTCAAAGTGCTTGAGAACATTCCGGCTCTTCTTCTCCAAGGCCCTCCTCCTCCCTTAGCCAGACAGCAGTTATCATATCCCTAACCAGCCAGAGTCTCTAGGGCAGAACAACCTCACATTGAACAGGGCCCTGTAAAAAAGCAATCAGCAGGACTTCTCAAAGTTAGGGTCTTGTTCTGGGGGTGGGGTGTGGCTGCTGCTCGCCTTGCATAGCCCTGGCAATTGTATGACTTCCCTTCTTTGGGGTTTGGTTTATGATCGTTCCCTTTCCCTTCTCTTCCAGCTCTTGCGTCTAGGAATCTATGATCTCAGGATGGGGGAAAGGACCAGGCCATCTGCTGAAAAATGAAAGGGTTCTGGTAGAAGAAACACAGTTTAGGGGAGCATGAAGAGGTACTGGAGGGAGTGTTGAAGAGCCACAGACCCACACAAAGTGGGTTGCATCTAGAGGCTATCCTGGTGCATGAGTAAAACAGTGAAGGTGGTCTCTAAAGACCGTGTGGTTCAGGGTGGGGCCCGGAAGGCTAGCTCAGCTCAGTTAAAGGTCCTGGGGTAGATCCCAGCACCCTTTCCAGAAAAGACAATGGGCAGCTTTGTAGGGGGAAATGGGTCTGTCAGAACTGTGAGGTGGGGGATGGTGAGTGAGGCTAGAAATGTTTCAAAGGAGTTGACCTCATACCAGGGTAACTTTCTGCCAGAGAAATGAAAGGCTGTCATAACTCCATCATTAGCCAACATCCTCACAACCATTTTTAAGCTACTAACATCATTTACTGAGACCCATCTCTGGGATTCCACTAAGATCAGGTTCAATGTCTGCCTGAAGTTAGTAGCCTCTGTGGTGTGGGTATGGGTGTGAGGACCCTTGTTGAGAACAGGCAAGCCCAGATAATATGGGGCCTATTTATTTTTCAAGAGACAAACTTATTTCTGCTACCTAAATATGGAAATTCTATATTTTTCTTTTTTTCTTTCTCCCCCCTCCAGCAGATATCAATCCCCCCCTCACACCTGTAATCCATCTGACAGTTTACCCAGGACCATCCATGTGACCCCCTGGTTTGAGCCTCACAGTAACCAATAAAGGAAGGACAACAGGTATTTGTACAGTATGTTGCCATTAACTTGGTACTGGCACAATGGCACTACAAGATGGTAGTGTCTCGCCCATGTGCACCCAGCGAGGAAGAGACAGGATTGTTATTCCTGTCCTCTCTGCCCCTCGTGACTATTCCATATGTCATTCTCCACCAAGCCCCCCAATGTATCCCCCTCTCCTATGTGAAGAACCAAAAGAATCTTCCAGTGAAGCAAAGTAACCTTCCTGAAACCAACCATCCTCCTCCTCCAATAGAGGCTCAGGGTGGTCATGACATCTTCCTGGCTGAGACACAAGAGTAGCAAAGTGTGTGGGCCTCATCAATGAAATACACCTTATAAGGCCTATCAGAGAGCAGACAGGAAGGGCCAGAACACCCCTACACTGCACACAGAACCCCACAGCACCGGGTTTCCTTTTAAAAAGCCCACTGCTAAGTGCTTTATGGACAACTATTTGAAATAGGGCCTCTCCTTTAACAAGTGGAGTGGGCAAGGGTCCCTCGTATGAGGGTTGCACAGTTGGAAATAGCTGAGTTGAAACTGAAACACTCCCTATGGTCTGAGGCCACATTCTTGACCCTTGGTGGCTCACTGTTGTATTTCCCCAAAACACTAATTATGAGCCCAGAACATGTCTTCAGGGACCAAAGTGTGTGTGTGTGTGTGTGTGTGTGTGTGTGTGTGTGTGTGTGTGTGTGCCTGCCTGCGTGGAGTCTTGTGCTCACAGAGTGGCCAGGATAGTGCTTTCAGCATCTCCCTGCACCTGACAACAGTCCTGCTGGGTGGCTCCTGCCCCACCCCAGACACTTTACCCCAGCAAATGTTGCTATGCACCCCTGTCTGCAGGCTGTGTTTTCCTCCTCTCACCCTCTCCTCCCAGACACCAGCACATTTTAAAGATGTTTCCACTTTATAAATTACCCTTCTCTGGCAGCCAGAGAGAGAGAGAGAGAGAGAGAGAGAGAGAGAGAGAGAGAAGGTACCTCTCCTAACAACACACCCAGAGCCAGAAGGACCTACAGGGCCTGCCTGCCCTTGGGTGCAGGAAGGTGCTGTCCTCTGGACAAAACACTCCTCCAGAAAGGGAAATGTAAAGATACAGTTACATCTCCATCTACCATCTTCTGAGAGGCATCTCTGGGTCCCCAGTCCGACCAACCTGGAGAAACACGGAGGATCCCCAAAAGAAGGACAAAGCAACCCTGCAGGGGACCTTCAGGCGTGGCCACCCAAGTCAACATCACAAAGCTGCCTCTCCTCCCTAGCCTTCCCACTGGTCCTCCAGAGGTGGAAAGCCCTGAGTGTCTCCAGAGCCTGACTGAGGAGCTGAGACCAGAGGTAGAAGCGGCTCCCACTAGCTGCTGAAGCGATCTTGCAGCCTGTGTGGACCCTCATCGCTCCCACCTGCCACCCAGCCCCAGCCTCCAGGCCAATCTCCCCACTCTGACCTGCCCGCCTTGGTGATGATCATCTCCGTGCCTGCCTCGTGGAACTTCTTCCAGAGTTCCTTCTCATGCAGCCCGACCTTGATGTTCTCGATGGTCTGGGAATAGGAAGGAGGGAGGGGGCTGTCTGCCTGGACCACGGATCCAGCTGAGCTCACACCCAACGAAGTGTGCAAAATACACCAGCCCAGGAGCCCACACTTCTGAGATTTCGTTTCAGAAAATTATTTTGAATTAAAATAATGATTAAATTAAAATAATCAGTGGCTCAAACTCCTTCATCCAGGGCTGAACCTACTGATGGACCCCACAAAGAACAACTTCGGCCTTACCAGAGTGGATGGCACCCTTAACACAAACATGAACGCTTCTGGGGGCTGGCCTTAGCCACCGCGTGTAGGCAGACGCGGGGACACTGAGGCAGCCGCACACCTGTCAGACCACCAGCCAGACCTCGGGTTGGTGGTGGTCAGCAAGGTAGCACCGCGAAATTTCCTCAGTGACCCCGCGACAGCTACTGCATGTCCCACCTGCTCCCTGGCATTCGCTCCTGTCCCAAGAGCTGGACTAGGGTACTTGGCCTCGCTCTCTGCCGCCAGGGTCTATTTTCCCAGTCTGCAGAGTTAGCCCCCAGGGCTCCAAGTAGAAATGGGCTCCGAAAGCAGACTGGAAAAATCGTGCCCATCGGAGAACAAACGGATCTAATGGGATAGTCTCAGACCCCTAGAACGGAGTCCTGCCCGCCATCTCTAGGAATGACACATGAAGACAAGACCATGCCCAGTGTCCACCCCACCGCCTTACCTGTTCAGCTGCGGCGACGTCGGCGGCGCCGGGACCAGGGGGACTGCCCAGCGCTGCACCACTGAGGCCTGGGGCGGCCAGCGCGGGCTCGGGGGCGTTGGCAGCGCTGGCTGCGGTGGCCTCGCTGAGCGCAGGGCCTGGGGCCCGGAAGGGCTCCTCGCTCTCCGACAGGCCCTTCTCCTGCAGCATCTCCTGCGGGCACAGCACGCGCCTAGTCACTGGCCCAGACCTTCACTGACCAGAGGTCCTGTGGCCCTATGGAGCTGAGCTCTGGGCTGGGTGCGGGCGCCAAGGCCGCTCTGGCACACGTGGACCCCGCCCCCTTCTGAGCTGGGGGAGGGAGCGGGTGGGAGGGCAGGACCCTGCCTCCTCCCTCCAGGTTCTGGACCTGGGAGGGTCTGCAGTGCAGTTTAATGTCTGACTGCCCCTGGGTGTGGGACTGTGTGATGAGTAGGTTTGGGGGAAGGACCGCCTTCTGGTCATAGCCCCCACTGCACCCCTTGTCCCTCCCAGCTGCTCCAGTAGAGCCAGAGGCCTGGGTCTTTTGGTTCATTCCAGAATAACTGGGGTCCAAGCTTCACTTTTGGCTCAGGGCACACAGATACCCCAGGGACTGGCAGGAAAGGAGAGAACAGCCTGGTGGCCGCCCACACCTGCAAAGAACAACAGGACCTGGGTGGCCCTCATCCACCTCCTCAAACACACACTTCCTGAACCAAAAGCATTCATTCAGGGCTCCACTTTCCTGGGGCACAAGCATCCCCACACAGGACCAGGTATTCTCACAGCATCTTCAGGCCAAGAAGCTCACTCTCCAGCTCTGAACTCTACCAGGGCCTTCCCAGCCTGTCCTCACAGCCTCACACGGGGTGGCTGACCAGCCCCTACTTTAGTTCCAATGATGAGGTCTGCATTGGGCCAATGAACCTAAACCCTTCCCCGCTAAGGACCAGATCAGTAGTTGGTCCAGACCTATGTCTCCAAGTGTCTGGACCTATCTGCCCATGTGCCTCTTGTGGTACTGGAATATCAGGAGAGCCCCGCTTGCAGGGACCAGCCTGTCCCGCATCCTTAGGAGAACATCGGAGAGCTATATTCTCTTCCTGCTTCTGGATCTGACGAAGTTCTAGTGGGCTTTCGATGGGTCTGTCTGCCTATCTCAGGGTGAAATTTCTCCCCTTCTCCCACCTTCTTTCTGTTCTGATCTCCCTGGCCATCCCCAGGCTGGGCCCCTTCACCCATCCTGCTCACCAGCCTCGGTATCCAAGGCTTAGTCTTCGGCTCCCAGGGCCTCCAAAGTAAACAAGCCAAGTGCAACCAAGGAGATAAAAAGGGGTCGGGGCCAGCCGGGGCTGGGAAAAGTCCATAAAGATAAGGCTGACCGGCCTGCGGGTCTCGGCCACAGACGCCCTGGAACCACCAGCAAGATTCGCTGAACATGGCCGGTCCAGCACCCGCCTTGGGCCACGTGCTGGTTCAAAATCGAGTTTCGAAACCCCCCCCCCAAAAGGGGAGCTGCAGGATGAGGGTCCTGTGCACCCTGCAAATACACCGGTTCCCACTATATCTGGACGCCAACCAGGATGGGCAACAACCTAGATGGGAGACCGCAAACCAGGTGCGGTTGCTCGCCGGGCCAGGAGGAGGGGCAGCCCGGAACCTCCCTAACCGCGCCACCAAGTCCCCCTCGGGCACTCGCCGCACCTGAGCCAGCGCCCCACACTCCGTGCCGCAAGGGCGAAGCCAGTCCGCCTCCCACCCGCCTCCACGCACTGCGGGTCCAAGCGAAGAGGGTTGCACGGCGCTCTCCTTCCCATCCTTGGGGTTCACTGTCGCCTTTCCTTGGCCACGGAGCCACATTCTGACCCCACGACAGCTCAAGAAGCTCCCCTTTAGTTTCCCCTTTATCCCCCGTCCCGCCGACCCCGGTCCCCGAGCCCCAGCGAGCAGGGGTGCCGACTGGTCCTGCAGCGCTGAAGGACCCTGCCCCGGCCGCCCGCGCGCCCCCTCTGCCCCCGCGTAGGCGCTTTCAGCTGCTTAGTTTTCCAAGGAGGTGGCGTTTCTTTTCACAAGTGAGATTTTTCTAGCACTGGGCGAATTTAAATATATATACACATATATAGTACTATTTTAATAATTCCCATGATCAAAGTCGAATTCTGGTCAGTTCAGCAATATTAAGAATATTCACTCTTATCATGGGAATTATTAGTACTCTGAACAGTGATTACAGCGAGATTTTTTTTGCTTCGTGAATTTATCATCATGAAATACGTTGTTGCTTTCCTGTCACCACTTCAGCATTCAGGGCCGCCTGGCATATTCGAGGCACTGTCTCCGTTTTCCACTAGGTAGGTCATGTTGGGCGATCTAATTATTTTACCCGGTGTCTCTTAAATGTATCCATTTCTAGCTCTTGACGGTTTCAACAAGACTTGTGAGGGTCCTGTTCCCAATCTTCGCCTTCCTTTTCCTCACATCCTTATAGTGTTCTTTTTGTTATCTGACCATAGCTTTTGTTAGGACTGTTTATAATACTCCAGGTATTATATATTCATCCACCATTATAGTATCTTGCTACCCCACCATTATTTGTATAATGTAATGGATAATTCGCTAGTTATTTTTCATCACTCATTATTTCTTGTAACATTGTCATAATTTGCAATATTGCTATAGTCTTTAATACTCCGATTTTTTCATCACGTTACTGCAATACTTGTATTACTCCCATTATTTATATTGCTGCTGTGACTATTAATACTCTGGTCATAAATCGTCATATAATTCCAGCAATCCTCATGACTGTATCTGTATTTGTATTCATTTAAACATTTTTAGTTAATATTTAATCTTCACTACAATATCAACAATACATTCTATAGTACTCTCCCATCAATATTGCCCTTAGTATTTTTCATTGTTCGCCTTTTACCTAGTTTGTTTTCTAGAACTGCTCACGTTTTAATGATCTGTTACATTAATATTTGATATATACTATTGATAGGTGTTAATGATAGTTTTTAAATTGATCCTGTGTTTGAAATTACTTTGTCTTTAATCCTTTTGAAATTGTGATTATTGTTTTCATTTGACTCCAAACTATTTTATCCCTCTAAAGTCTAAGCATTGGATCAATAACTCGGATTCCCAGCTTCTTTGGTAATGGGTTACTTTCTGATGGTTTGGATCATCTCATTGCTTATTATATCTGAATGTTCATTTGTTTAATTTTGACAAAACGGTTGCATCAAAGATTCAAAGTCCCGTTTTGATCCCTCGCATTTCTGCACCGATTTTCGCCGCCAGGACCCGGGTCCTTTTCTTTGGCCTTTCTTATTCTACAAACACAAGGCCACCTCTCCCGTCTCGGTTAACCTAGTTCTTAGGGTCTGGCTTTTTTGCGACGATGTTCTTGGGTTCCTGGCCCCAGTGAGTCCCGTTACTCGGAAAGGAGGGCTTTCGCGCCAGGCCCTGGGTGACCCGCCAAGACAGGGACCAGAGTCCTTGACACCCTCGCCACCCTCCAACAGCCCTGACTACCGGGAGGTCATCACCGGGCTCCCGTTACTCAACCCTTTGCAATTCATCCTTCTGGACCCTGCAGCGTCACCCCGGCTCACCCGCACCCCGCTGGAGCGGACACTCACCCTAACTGCGCTGCAGCATGCGGTGGCGCCTGGGGCCCGAGGTCCACGGCAGGCTCGGGTCCGAGAGGTGCGGGACAGCGGGGACGGCCTTCGCCTGGGGGTCAGGGTCCCGCTGCCCGCCGCGCCCTCGGGGCCCGACACATCCCGGCTGTGGAGCCGGCCCTTGATCTACGAGGCTGCACTTTGGGGCCTCTGCTCCCTCCTCCTCCCTCCGGGGCCGTACCCCCCCTCCACGCGCTGACGTCGCCGCTGTCAATCAGCCCGCGCCTGCCGCCCCCTGGAGAGGGGGGTCCTGAGGTCCTGGGGCTCCGAGATTCCCCCCCACCCCCAGATCCCAGGCTCCGATCAGGCCGCCGGCTCATCCGTGGGGTAGCCCAGCACCCTCCCTGCGGCCCTCGGGTCCTGCGGCCCGAGCAGGGGCCTGGAGCCCCGCTGGTCTTAGATTAGAGGGGCGCACAGAGGGGATGGGCGGCGGTCCCAGAGAACGGGTCCCATCTGAGGCTGGGCTACCCCGACTGCTCGCCTGCCGCCTCGGGTCCCATTAGCCGGGGTGTTCCACAGCTGGGCCTGGCCTCTGCCGGGGTCCACTTCCAGGCAGCCCACAGACGGCCACCCGGCTCTCCCACTCGCTCCCCGCTGTGCTCGCAGTGGATTTAGGAACCCACGTCCCAAGGCCCCGGGTACACCCCAGTCCTCACACCTGCAAGCCCCGGGCACTGGGCACAGCTCCTTCGTTCCCCTCCCCTTGTCCTCCCAGGGGCAGCGGGCGCCCGCTGCCTGGCGCACGGGGTCACCGACCAGGGCAGGGAGTAGGCCACCGAGCCTGGCGGGGCAGCGGCGCCGGGGAAGTGCTGAGCCGATCTGGCCCTAACAGAGCCCCAGCCCAGCTTGAAGATGCCAGGCTTGGCTGAACCCCTTGAAGGAAACCTAAGCTGAGAGACCAGGCTTCTGCCAGGAGGTCCCGAGATCCAGCCCAATGCCTGCTCCAGCGGAGAAGGTCCTGCTTTCGATGTAACCAACCCAGCCATGGCTCACCTCGGAAAGCCGCCTAGACCTTCCTACCCACTCTGCTTCTATTTATCTCCATTCGTCTTGACCTCCCCCATAGACCCATGTCACCCTCAGCCCCAAATGCCCCAAATCCTGGATCAAGCTCGCCTATCCTCACAGGCTTCAGAATCCCGTCAATGAAGATCTATCTACACAATGGCCTGCAGTTCTTAACAAGGGCTGTGTCCCTCCCTCCCTAGGGCCCCCAGTCTCCCAAATCCAGCCCTAGCTCCTCTTCTGATTCTGTCCTCTGGGCTAGACAGTAGGAACCGCACTGGAAAGGTCCTTTCCTGATGGGTTTTCTAATGCTGAGAAGCCTGCATCAATGTTCCCTCACCCCTGCACGCAGAGAAAGAAGCAAAACACCAACTCAGAAAAGCCAGCTGCTACCGCTCTGAAATGGGCCCTGTGAACTCCAGCATACCAGATCCCTCAACCCCAGGATTGCTTCAAGACTCCTCCCAGGGACTCGGAAAAGGGGGAGAAAACTAGGATCTGGGGAACTGAAGTTCCCAGAAAGTGCGACATTCTTGGAAGGAATTGATCTCCTGCAGAGGTGGAATCAAGCTGCTCAAGAGCAAAATTTACCTAGGGCTACATTTGTCCCTTAATTTAGCCAATCAATGCCTGAACTAACATTCTGATCATGATCCTTTTGAAATATATATATAAAAAAAACCCTACTTTGCTGTAACTCACCTGATGGTCAGCTAATGCATTTGCAAAGTGCCTTGGGTTATGACTTTTTGTTCTGTAACTGTAAAACCTTCATGAAATTGTTAACATGTTGGAACATGGAATTGGGGTAAACTAAATCTGTGTTCCCTGGCCATGGTCACTCATATTTGGCTCCAGAATAAACTACCCTTTATCTGCTTTGAGGTCGGAGCTGTGTCTTTTGCATCAATAGATCAGAGACTGATGGGGAAGCTTGGTCTTCTTCATCCTGCCTCCTCCTGAAGTGGAGAAAGAGAAAGCCCTAAAGTTCCAGAAGATTCCTGGGGAACCCAGTTTCCTGTGCTAGGGAGAACTCAGCTTCTGTTCCCAAGCTCACTGCCATGTCCTTTTCAGCAGCCTGCAGGGAAATCCCTCCCAAATGGTGGACCAACCAAATAGGCTGAGAACCCGTCTGTCTACTGTTGGAATAGCAAACAGGGAGGGCAGTGAATCACCAGGTACTTTGGGAAGACTAGAGTCAAGCCAGACTCTGGAAAGAATTTGTTGACAGTCATTGGAGGAAGCTCATAATGACACTATGTAGTGTAGGTCTTTAAAAAAAAAAAAAAAGACTGAATTCTTCCTATAAGTGAAGTCTTTCTGGAGACTTATGGGAAACGGTCTAGGTCTAAATCAATATCACCTGGCTCATGATGATGTGGAGAAATGAGATATGGGCGGGACAAGCAAGGTTTTAGCAGTGAAAATGAAGCCACAAACCAGCCAGAAAGTGAGTTGGAGAGCCAAGAGAGCAAGGTGACATACAGTGACATACATACATCTCCTGTCTGTCACAAGAAGGGAATTCTGCCAAGGTACATTTTTCACATTTCGACACTCTGATTAGGAGAGTCAATGGGGTGTTATAGTTTAATTAGCAGTGTCCTCCCTTCATAGTGGTACATAGATTACCTATAATAGATAAAGTACACTAATTTCTGATAAATGTAGAGAAAAGGAAAAGACTTTTTTCCTCTTTTCTTCCAAAATGAACTGTTGTTAAAAGCAAACACCTGCTCAGCTAAACAAATATCACTGTAACCAAGCATAATCACACTAAGTGGGCTGGCTTAGGGGAAAGTCCTCAGGTTTGGTGTTAGACTGAACTTGGACTTCAAACCAGGAATCCTGGGTCACCAATTAGCAGCTGTGTGATCGTAGGTAAGTCCCTGAACACCCACATCCAATGGGCATAATCACAACACACTGACTATTGAAAGGATTGACTATGTTGGTGCATATAAAGGTCTGACACGTGATATGTAGTTAATAAAATGTCCCAAGTATTTTTCAAATTTTAGACTCCTCCTCTCCAGAAGGCTTGAGGTGTTTTATAACCAAAATAAGCTAATAAAAAATACAAGTAGGAAGCCGGGCGTGGTGGCGCACGCCTTTAATCCCAGCACGCCACGCGAGAGGCAGAGGTAGGAGGATCACCATGAGTTCAAGGCCACCCTGAGACTACATAGTGAATTCCAGGTCAGCCTGGACTAGAGGGAGACCCTACCTCGAAACCCCCCCCCAAAAAAATACAGAAAGTAGGAAGACCAATTAGGGGCAAGGAGAAAGCATGCATGCTGTCGCTGAGTACTGGAGACCATAACTGACAGTCAGTGTTGCCTACTATGGCAAGCCAGATGGTGTTGACCTACTTCAGAGATATGGTAGCGCAATTCTCTCATGGAATATGAAGGAACAAACCTCCCCTGCTCCTAGATTTTTAAAGTAAATTCTCGTGTAAATTTTTTATTCTCATCTATTTTACAGGATTTGGTAAAAGTGGTTTACCAGGTGCTATACTTAAATTGTTAATTTATTTGTGTGTGTGTAGGTGTGTGCGGTAGGTGCACTAAGGTCTCTTGTTGCTGCAAATGACACCTCTCCAGCTTTACAAGCAAGCACCTTTAAGGGCTGAGTCATCTTCACAGCCCAGTGATGCTATACTCTAACTCTATTTTTGTCTCTAATTTATGTATTTATTCATCTGAAGAAATACTTATCAGATGCTTACTAGGTGCTAGACACATAAATAAAAAAAAAAGAAAACTCATTGGCTACCAGGCAACTGATAGGCCAACAAGTATTGTCTGCGAAATCATTAACAAATAACCTGTAAGCTCACTAACTAAGTCTTGACTCCCAGAGGGTACAGAGCTTCAGGATAGGCTGGGAAGGCACAGTCATCACAGCAAGGTGCCCAGAACCTAGGGTGGATTTGGCTGATTGCTTGAGGTGGCACCATGGGAAGCAGTTACATTTGTTGTTGTTGTTGTTGTTTGAGATTGGATTTCAAGTAGCTGAGGCTGGCCTTGAATTCCTGATCCTCCTGCCTCCCCTTCCCAAATGCTGGGATTATAGGTATACACTACAGCATCCAGCTAATAATTACAAGTTAAAAAACTACAAAACTATGTTTTGGAGCATTTAACAAAAGTCCATGCCAATTCCAACTCACACCAACCAAGTTAGAATCTCTGTAGAGCCCTGGTGGACAACCATGGCTCTGAGCCAGGCATGGAAAACCTTTTTCTCTGTTCTTCTAGTCTTCCTGTGGCAGGTGCTCATCACATGACCCAGTGCTGGCTAATGATACCTAAGCAGAAGACCAAAAGACCAGAGGGAGAGAGGTTGTAGAAAATGCTTTGCTGTTGATAGAGAAGACAATCTTCCCTTCCACTGTGGGTGAAGTCCTTGGAGTTTTCACCCTTTAGAGACCTTAAAGTAAGAAGGATGAAAGCCAATGTGCTGAGGATGTCAAAACTAACACACACACACACAAAACAAAAAAAAAAAAAAAAGATCCTGGTTCCAGGGACAGGGTGCTGTGGCTCAAACCTTTAATCCCAGCACTATGGAGGCAAAGGTAAAAGGATTGCTGTGAGTTCAAGGCCAGCCTGAGACTACGGGTCAGTCTGGACTAGACTGATACCCTACCACAAAAAATATATATAAAAAGAAAGATCTTGGTTCCTGTGGCATTACTAAACATGTATGCCAAATCCTGCTTCTGTTTGTAATAAACTCAAATTCTTTATGTCATGGTCATTCTGTGTTTATTTCAGTCACATACACATGTAAGATCTGTGTCCAGGTCTCAGCTCAGTGATGAGTGAGTCTATTAGGCACTGTTGCAAGGGAAAGACTCATCTGAGGGCCCAGGTGTCACTTGCATGTACAGCATGCCTTCCCTTTCAAGACCAGGAAAACCAAAGCCTGCCCTTCCTTCCCAGCTACTGAGTATGTAGTGGTCTAAAATGACAGGTGAGGCCACAGGAACATGCGTGTCCCCTGCAGCTTTACTGTCTCCCAGTAGCCCCAGATCTTGGTTCCAGGTTGCCCAGCCTCCATCCCATTGGGATTAGTAAACTCCTGCAGCTGGGTGGGGGCAGGGACTTGAGCCCACCCCAGGAGCTGGGGGGTGGGAAGATGGTGGCCTCCGCTGCTGCCACTGCAGGTGCTTCCCCTCATCACACGGAGGAGAGCTGCTCCCCTGACCTTTCACCCCAGCCTCCCTGGGGCCTTCCACCAGAGAGAGTTAGGAAACTTCCAGTTAGAGGGAACTGAGGCCTGGCTGCTCAGATGCCTGAGTTAGGTGAAGCAGGCTGAGCAGCCTCTTGGGGTATGAGGGCAGAGGTGGTGATGGAGGGCAGCGCAGGCGGGTCCTTCCTGCACCTCCTGTTAAAGCACTGCAGAGGGAAGGCTGGTGGGTAGCCTGGGCTAGCAGTCTGGAACTCCTGTTTCAGTCCTTTTCCTTAGATGGATCAGCCTGCCCAAGCCACATTACCACATTCTCCTGAACTGCCTCTTCTCATTTCCTCCAGAAAGACTTCTCGGAAATATGTGCTGATTTTACTGAGAAAGGTACACATGCTAGGATTATTAGGGTAAGAATATTCTGTCATAAAAATTATTTAATTACCCAATTCTCTCTTTCTCTGCCTGCCCTCTCTCTCCTTTCCTTCTTCTTCCTAAGCATGGATTATTGAAAATTAGCTTTTAGTTTGGTTTCTCAGGGATATTTCTGAACAAGGAACTGTACCAAATGAAAATTCAAGAACAAAAGAGTATGTGAAGTATCAGAAAGCTCTTGAGGTTGGAAATTTTAAAACCTAAATTCAGGCTTGAGGATAAAGGTCAGTGGTAGAGCACTTGCCTAGCAAGTATGAGGCCCTGGATTCAATTCACAGCAATGAGATAGATGATAACACAAAAACTTGCATTCAGGGGCTGGGGAAATGGCTCAGCAGTTGAAGGTGGTTGCTTGCAAAGCCTAATGGCCTGGGTTTGATTCCCCAGTACTCACGTAAGCCAGAGGCACAAAGTAGTGCATGTGTCTCGATGCTGTTTGCAGTGGCAAAAGGCCCTGCCTCACCCCTACTCTCTCCCTCGCAAATAAATACAAAAAATATTTTTTAAAATCTGAATTCAGGCTAGGCACGATGGTGTGTACCTATAGTTCTAGCCTAGGCAGGGCCAGGTCAAATAAATCACTTCAACAAAGAAATTCAAGACCATCCTGGACCATAGAGTTTTAAGACCCAGTCTAAAAACAAATGAAGCAAGCAAAAGAAAACCCTGGCTTCAGATCCTCAACAGGCAGCTCACAGAGGCCTGGAGCTAGGACAGCTTTAGGGCTGTCTCCTCACCCATCAGGATGTCGTGATATCTCATAGACCGAGGTGTTTTGAGGGCTCACAGCTCATAGGTACTGTGAATTTCAGTATGGATGGCAAGGTTCTAAGAGCATTATCTCAGATCACACTCACCACCCTATCAGGTGGGGAGTATCATAGACCTCATTTTACAGATAAAGAAATTGAGGTCGGATAATTTACCTGAGGTTAGGCAACCAGGAAATGAATTTAGGATTTGACAGCAATTAGTGTGAATCTTCAGCACTTGGACTTTCAAGCACATTGCTCTATGGTCACTTTTATGGTGAGGGGCATGAAGGCTCTGACAGTCGATGGACGAACCCATTGATGGGTTTAAAATCTGATGGAATCATTGGGAGATGATGGAACTTCTGACAGTGGGGCCTAGTTGGAGGAAGTAGGTCACTGGAGTTTAAGCCCCTCCCCCATCTCTTTTCTGCTTCCTGGCCATAAGGTGAGCAGCTCTACCATACCACACCCTCTCCATCCTGATTCTCTTCCACCACAGGCTCCAAAACAGTACAGCCAGTGGCGGACCATGAACTTAAACCTCTGAAACCATGAGCCAAAATAAATCCTTTTTCCTTTCTCAGGTAATCTGGCACAGTGGCACAACATGAACACAGTTTAACCAAAGCAGGTTTTCTGTGTTAGAGACAACAGCACCTCCCTCACAGTGTGGATGAAACAGTAACATAGTGTTTGGCCAGGTGTGCTGGTGTTTACCTCTAGTCCCAGCTACTGAGAGGCTGAGGCAGGAGGAATGCTTGATCACCAGGAGTTTGGGGCTAATCTGGGCAACATAAGGAGACTTTATCTTTTTTTGGGGGGGGATTTTTCGAGGTAAGGTCTCACTCTAGCCTAGGCTGACCTGTAATTCACTATGTTGTAGACTCAGAGTGGCCTTGAACTCACAGTGACCCTCCTACCTCTGCCTCCTGTGTGCTGGGATTAAAGGCAACCAGCTGAGACTTTTAACTTTTTAAAAGTTTCAGTGCCTGAGATGCACTAACACTCAGGTGCTCATGTCTTATTACACATAGGATTGGCCCAAAGTTTCACAATAAGAGGCCACTGAATTTGTAGCACCCAAGAATTCAACTCCTGACTCTCAGCTGTTGCTTTGTGCTGTGTTTGTTTCATTTATAGTTAGGGATCAAATTCAGGGTTTTGTGTAAACTGAGATTTCTTTCTTTTCTTTTCCTTTTAGGTTTTGAAATAGTCTCACTTTGTAGTCCTGGCTGGCCTATATCTTCAAACACTCAGCAATCCTCCTGCCTCAGCCTCCTAAGTGCTAGGCCATATGTGGCCAATACAGGGCTATGCTAAAGTTGCTATATATCCAGAGATCAAAGACTGAATAGGGCTGGAGAGATGGCTCAGCGGGTAAGGCACCTGCCTCCAGTGCCTAAGGCCCCTGGTTCAATTCCCCAGGACCCACATAAGCCAGGCCCCACAAGGTGGTGGCCCTGGTTCTCTCTCTCTCTCTCTCTCTCTCTCTCTCTCTCTTTCTCTCTGCTAAAAAAAAAAAAAAGACTGAATAATCTCTCTTTGGACTTCCAAAGAGCCACCTCTAGCACCCTTCATGGTCCCAAGTCCATCTCCCACCCAGCCACCGACCCCCACCAAGCCAGCTTCCCCAGGGCACAGACTGCTCATTCCCCAAGGCATGATGTGCATACACACACACACTGGCGAGCTTTTCATGTGCAAAGATGGTGTGGATGGCCCCTTCTAGCTGGAAACACAGCCTTGGCCAAAAAAGGCTAATTCTTGACTGCACTGAACACAAGCAAGGATGTGGGAAAACGTGCTTCCATCTGGGATAAAGTCCTTTGTAATATGCCTCTGTTGTTCCACACCCCATAGGCTTGGGCAAACCCCCACTGCTCCAGAAGAAATCCTGACCTGGACATGGAAGGACGCTGTAAGTGTGCACAGGGCTCAGACCCCAATCTCTCTCCTGGAGTCTGAATTATGATTATGAATGCCCCATACAAACATGAGCCCAAAGAGCTTGCAGTGACAACGCTGAATGTCTGACAAGTTAAACCACAGAAGATGACATTTCCTGGGTGCTTCTCCCCTTCCCCCTCACTCTCTCCACTCCAGAGCTCATCTCTCAGTCAAGAAGCTCACTCAAGAAGCTGTGTCTTGCTGTTTTCTGCATGTCCCATTGCATCCAGGGACTTCCTCTTCCTCACACATCAGTGCTGTCTTCAACCTCAAAGCAAGGGGGCTCGGGAGAAAGGATGCAAAGTCACTTGATGCAGGCATCCATGGGAAGGTCTGCTCACGGCTGACACCTGTGACAAGAAGACACCTGATCCACGCTCAGCCATCTAATGCTCAGAGGGCTTCCTAGCATCTAGCTCCAAGCCCTCTCGTTGCAGATCTTGTCTCCAAGGAGTCCTGCGCTCTGGTTACACGTCCACGGAACGGTGGGCATGGAACTCTCCAGGGAGGGCCAGGCAGCTCTGGCACCCACAGGGTCTGGTGTCCCCAGCTGGAAGGCTGGCATCTCCAGGAGATTCTGCAGGCGCTGGAGGGGAAGGGCCCCTAGGCCAGACCTCGCCTCCTCGCCATGGCTGAAGCTCCATCTTGGAACACAGACCTGGTTTGATTGGGGCTCACTGAACCTCAGCCATGTTCCCAGGCTCGTGTGCTTGGTGACTGTCACCTCATCATCTTATCTAGTTGGCGCTTTCCCGGTGTTCTTCCTGGCCTGCTTCAACACTCATTCCCACTTCTCTTCCGGTCATCATGGAAGAAGCCCCTCCGGCTCGGCCGCCTCGTTTAAGTCTGCGCAGAGGGGGTTCTGCGCAGCCCACCGCCAGGAGCCCGCTGAGTGGCTGCTGACGCTGTCGTTCAGGCCAAAGGGCCTGCAAGTTCACCAATCGCAGCTCTGATCCACCTGACGTCCCGCCCCTCTCCGCCATGTTGGATTCCAGGGAGCCAATCACTGAGAGGAAACAGGAGGGGGCGGAGCCACGGCCCAGGAGCGCGACCACGTGGCCACCTTCCCGCCAGCCACCTGCGGCTGGCAGCTGCAGCTCCCAGACTCCCGCCCGGCCCGTCGCCAGGGGATTAGTGTCCGTCTGTGGCTCGGGACAGCCTCAGTGGGGGTCATCCTGGCCCAGACAAGGGCCGCCATCCCGCCTGCCCCACGATACCCTCCCCCAGACCACCATGGGCCAGGCTTGGTGGGTTATTTTTTTGGGGGGGTGTCAAAATGCCTTGGGGTGCTGATCTCTCTCAGAGCTGAGGTGTGGGGCAACCGGAGACCCCCTCCCTGCCAAACCTGGGCCACATGTGCTGGGAAGTTCATTTCCCCTTGTTTTGCAAAACTGGCTCTGGGATTGACCCCGGGAGTGACCCCAGTGTCAGGAGGCATTAATGATCTCCATACGGGCAATAAACAGGCAAGCCGGCTGGCTTGGTGCGGAGGGACCCTGGAACGGGGCCACCTTATTAGCCTCACATTCGCTCGTGGGTAGGGGCTTAATTAGCCAGGCTCCCTTATGGGGCTCCCTTCCCCTCCCCCGTGCAGCCTTGAGCTCCATGGGAAGGCACAGGGCTAGAAACCCTGGAGCCCTGGCTGGTTCCTCTGCACCAGGCTTTTCCAAGGCCAGCTCAGCTATTGTCTGCCAACCAGCCCTGATCAACTCATTCTTGGGTTTGCCCACCTTGGCTCTTAAGCCAAGTGCCCAGGCCTTCTGGGTGAGCGCTCTGTCAGGCCCAGGGACTAGAAACGTCCTCTTAGTCAATTTAAACCCCGCCTGGCCATTTGCCTTTAAGCCAGTTATGACTAGTTACTACCCTTCACCCACTGTCTTTAGCGACTGCCCAGGTTATTAAACAAAGTACAATCTCATTTCTCTCTAGTCTCTCGAAGTCCCTAAGAATGGAAGTTCCTAAGAATGTGACTTGACCTCCGTGGGCTTCAGTTTCCTTGTCTGGACAGTCCATTGTAGAATTAGCAGAAAGCTGATGGAAGAAGTCAGGCCCTACTTTAAGGGAGTCCCTAGTGTCCTGGAGCAGACAGGCTTGTTAGCAAATGGAATACGAAAACCTCCTCGGGGCTAAAATCTAAGACAGCAGTGTGTACAGAAGAGGGATTAGCCCATTTATCCTGGCTTGTTGAGGAGCATTCCTTGAGAGATGCCCTCTGAGTCTGTCAAGGTAGAGACTAGGTGGAGGGCATCCAGGAGAAGAAAGCGTGTACAAAGGCGTAGAGAGGCATATTTGAGGAGTCATGGGGCAATGGGAAGCCATGAAGAATTTTTAGCCAGAGAGAGGAGGCTAAAATTTAGACAGATCAGTTTGTGTTTTAGAAGACCACTCAGTGGTGGTGGCAGGGTGTGTGTGTGTGCATGCGTGTGTGTAGGGTGGGTGGCAGCGATGATTTATGAAAGCATGGAAGTTATCAGGCATATATATATATATATATGTGTGTGTAGAAGTAGAGGATGAAGAGACAGGAGGTAGAGATGTCTCTGGACAGTTGTGTGATGGATATCTGTGATTTTCACACACCCAGGATCAATTTCCCTTCTTCAGGTTCAGAACCCTGATGTAATTTAGGGGAATCATTTCCCTTTGATATAGTTTGGTGGGACCATCAGTTGGTGGTGGGGTGGTTGGTGGGGAGCCTTGACCAAGACCCAGCCACCCATGTGACCCAAACTCACCCCCTTGGATACTCTTATCCTAGAATTGACCTTGATCACAATGGCAGAAAAAAGAAGGGAGAGAAGTCAGCCATCCTCTTTGGCTTCGGCTTCCTTCCCTAGACAGCTCATTTTAGATGCACCAAGTATGATAGATAGAGAGGCGGTAACTTTCTATTCTGCTCTTCTGACTTGTGTCCTAAAGAAAACATTCACTTTCACCCATGGGGCCCAGATCTCCCTTTCTGATCCTGGATCCTCATTTTCCTCAAATTAGTGTTGTGCCATCCAAGAAATCCTCTCTGTTAAGGTCAGTTGGGGACATCTCCCACAACTTTGACAACAGAACCTGGTTACAATGGCACTGAGGGAGAGTGCAGACCGTGAGTGTAGGCAGAGATAAGTTCCATTTTAGTCATGAAGAGACTAAAATTAGACATGCCTGGTGTCTCCTGATTTGAGACACATAAGTACATGAAAGGTGTTCTTACTGGTAGTTGAGAGGCCGCTTAGGGAGAATTCATTGAAAAAGAATAGAATTTAGACACCGAGAATAGAATTTAGAATTTGGTAGATGAAGAAGAAAGAGAGAGAAAGAGAGGAAGGGATGGAGGGAGGGAGGAAAGAAGGAGGGAAAGAAAGAAAAAAGGAAAAAAAGAAAGGAAGGAAGGAAGAAAAGGAAGGAAGGAAGAAAGAAAGAAAAGGAAGGAAGGAAGGAATGGAGAGAGGCAGGCAGGAAGGAAGGAGACCAGCAAAACACCCAAGAAGAATCATTGAAGATTGACCGAGAGCAAATGCAGCATTAGCTGACAAAGGGTAATATTTTAGGAGCAAGGAAGCCGTCCACACTGAGAAATCCTGGATAGCGTGTCAGAAGAAAGTGCATGATAGGGGAGAGCACACTGCTGGTCCCTGGGGACATTAGGACCAGCAGGCTGGGTGGAGAGGACATAAGTCAGTCTTCTTCCTCTTGCTGGAGGATCAAGAGAGCTTGCTGCCATAGTTAGGGTCTGCCACCAGAGAGGCTTGCATTCTTGATTTCCTTGGGCTTCTGGAAAAAGCGCTGGCTCTTTCATGATGATACCAGTCTACCCTCTCATGGACAGTGACGAAAACTTATCAGCAAATCCTACAGATTTCCTTATTTGCCCAGAAGGCCCATCCCAGATGGCCTGTTGGGATTCTTCATGAACCCTGGGGGACCCATAGGGAGACAACCTTCTGGGAACAAGATATCCATATACAAAAGAATGGAATTGGATCCTAGACTATCATAATATACAAAAAGTAACTGGAAATAGGTTGAAGACTCAAATGTAAAGCCTGAAACTAAAGACATCCTTAAAGGAAACAGAAGAGAAAAAAAAAAGTTGCCAGAGTGTGGTATAGTGGTGCACACTTTTAATCCCAGCACTCAGGAGGCTGAGGTAGGAGGACTGCTGTGAGTTCGAGGCCACCCTGAGACTACATAGTGAATTCCAGGTCAGCCTGGGTTAGTGAGACCCAATCTCCACAATTTGTGATTTCTCTCCAAATAATCTTAATAATTCATAATTTGTTCTTCTTGATTCTATCTTTATTATTCTTCATTAAAGATTAGGAAAGAACCCAAAACTTGGGGTTCATAAATCTGGGGGACCCCCGGACCCCAAAAATCCAGCATCAAGAGGAACTAAACCCACCTTCAATCAAGTTGTGCTGAGAGGTAACCCTGCATTTCTGTGAGGCCCTGGGGCCTGGCACAGCCATACCAAACTCTTCTACTAGAAGGCCAGAAGTTTGCAGTAGCTACCAAAACTAACCAGGAATCTTATTAGTTACTAAAGACTTTGGATGCTGAAACTAAGTAAAAAATAAAATAAATCATTTGAGAATAGTTTTATAGAAACGTCGCAAAAATAGTATGCAGAGTTATATACCTCACACCCAGTTTCTCCTTCTGTAACTTCTTATGTTAACATGTGTTTACCATAAAGAAAGTCCATTCTCTTTCCAGATTTCCTTAGGTTGTACCTAATGGTCACTTCCTCACCTTTCTCCCCCCTTGTTTTCCCTCCAGAATCTCACCTAAGATATCACATTTTCAGTCACTGTATCCCCTTAGGCTCCATGTGGCTGCGGCAGTTTCCTGGGGGATTTTTGTTCTTTTTGTTTTGTTTTTGAAGCAAGGTCTCCTGTAGCCCAGGATAGTCTTGAACTTGCTGTGTAGCAGAGGACGACCTTGAAATCCTGATCCTCCTGCCTCCCTCCATCTCCCAAAATTGCTGCAATGACAGGTATGCACCACCACACCCAGAAGATTTCTCCTTCTTTCCTTTGTTGATGACCTTGACAGTGTTCAGGAGCTGGTCAGGTAGTTTGTAGAATATCCCTTGGTTGGTGTTAGATTTTTTTTTTTAATAAAGTAAGGCACTATGTTTAATAAGGCAAAATTCACACAGGAGGTTATATAAGGTTAATTAATATAAGATCACTTTTATGCCCCGAGGGAGGGGAAGGAAGTTCTAGAACTGAAATTTCTTAAACACTCTTTTCAGGACATTTGCCAGCATAATGTAATATATAGAGCCGGGCATGGTGGCGCACGCCTTTAATCCCAGCAGAGGTAGGAGGATCGCTGTGAGTTCAAGGCCACCCTGAGACTACATAGTGAATTCCAGGTCAGCCTGGGCTGGAGTGAGACCCTATCTCGAAAAACCAAAAAAAAAAAAAAAAAAGTAATATATAAATTTAACAAAACAAACTAGATCCTTTCCAGAAAAAAAAACTTAATCATTGAATTGTATTTGTGAATTACATTTTTACCAGTTTAAATGATGTATGTATCTATACAGATGTTCCTAATTAGAAGATTGCAAGTACAGATTAAGAAAGTGGATCATAAATAATTTGACCAAAGTAAAAATAACATAGTTTCAGCATCCTTTCTTGCTACTTTGACGTCTCCATCATTATAAAGTAAAAATCCTGGTTTTTAACTTGTTTTTTAATGATTAGACTGGGGTTGTGGTGGATGGACGAAGACACAGACACGATGAGTCATTCTCATCTTGATCACCTGAGGAAGGTGCGTTTGCCGGCTTCCCACTATAAAGTTACCCTCCCCCTTCAGTGGGGTGGTGGCAGGGTGGCATCGTTGTGCACAGCCCACACTTCAGGGGTAGGGAGTCATTCTCCTCCTGAGGAGGGCCTCTGTAAACATTTGGAAACCTCAAAGAGTTGCCCATACTCCTCCACTACTTAATGTGTTTATTCTCTCACTTATTTCTATCAACATAACCTTGTGCAAGCTGCTATACTTTGAGTCATAATCTAGTATCGTGTTATTTATTTTGTTGATCAAATTGTTCTAGCGTTGGCTAGAGTTTTGCTCACTCTCGTGTCCCTTTATTAAAACAACACTAGGGCTGGAGAGATGGCTCAGCAGTTAAGGCAAAGCCTAAAGACAAGTTCAAATCCCCAGCACTCATGGAAACCAGATGCGAAGTAGCACATGCATCCAGTTTGTGTGCAGCACTCAGAAGCCCTGGCATGCCTATTCTCATTCTCTTGTTCTCTCTCTCTCTCTCCCTCCCTGCCTCCTTGAAAATAAATAAATAAAATATTTTTCAAAACCATCACTACTATCCTCCTTTTGCAGATTAAAATTTGAAGTCAATCACAACCCAAGAGTCACACTGCTAAAAACTAAAGAGTCTCTTTTTAACTCTGCAGCAGGTGTGACCACTATAGCCCGCCATTTAGCAAGAGAGAGAGAGAGAGTGAGAGAGAGAGAGAGAGAGAGAGAGAGATCATAGCCAAAAATTGGCTTAAAATAAATAAGAAAGGGCTAGGACTATAGCTTCATTGGTAAATGCATGTTTAGCATTCATGAGGCCCTGGGTTTGGTACCAGTACCCCCAAGAAATCAATGAGAATAAAGGAAAGAAGAAAAGAAAGTTTAAAAAAAAGAACTGGGGTATAGCTTCTATCACCAGTACCATGAAGTAAGTGAATAAATAGATAATTAATAAATTTAAAAAACTTCCAGAGACAGGAACCAAGGATTTTTCGACACAAGGACCTCTAAGCCCGCAACAATAAAGCAGCCTTATTACTCACACACCACGACTCAGGGAACTAAGCGGAAGAGGGGGCGGAAAGATTGTGAGAGCCGTGGTGGGGGAGACTGTCCGGAGGCATGACACCCATCAGTGACAACACACTTGGGCCAGGAAGACTGGGATGAGTACTAAGATATACAGGATACCTTGCCACAAGGACTAATACAGACAGCCCACAGAGGAGGATATACAACTGAT